>CAUYRH010170030.1:0-130116 GCA_963574655.1 Perodicticus potto | reverse complement strand
TTTTTTGAGGAGACACCAGACTATTTTCCATAATGTCTGCACCATTTTACATCCTTACCAGCAATGCACAGGGGTTCCAATTTCTCCACATCCTGTTGACGCTCATTATTTTCTATCCTTTTGAGGACAGCCACCCTAATGGTTGTGAAGCGGTATTTCGTGGTGGCTTTGATTTGTAGTTTCTCTGATGACTACTAATAGTTGACATTTTGTTCACTGTGGGTGTTTCTGGCATTCATCTTTGATTTTTCAAAATACCACATCACAGTATTCTTTATCTTGACGACTGAGATGTTTGGCACCCCTTTAAATTGTTTTGCCGAAGGTAAGTGTACTGCCTGTTGGCCTCTGAGCTGGGGTTTGCCCCTGCAGATTTCAAGACCCAACGGAGTGGGTGGCCTATGCGGGCACCACCTACCTCAGCGGCTCTGAGGCCAGCGCCGTGAGGGCCCGGGTGGCGCGGATCGTCAAGCACCCTCTCTACAACTCAGACACAGCAGACTTCGACGTGGCTGTGCTGGAGCTGAGCCGCCCACTGCCCTTGGGCAGGTACATCCAGCCCGTGTGTCTCCCGGCGGCCACGCACATCTTCCCACCCAGCAAGAAGTGTCTGATCTCGGGCTGGGGCTACCTCAAGGAGGACTTCTGTAAGCATCTTCCCCCACCCCAGGCAGGCAGGGGTGGGGGAAGAAGGTGGCAAGCAAGACACAGTCGATCCTCATTAGTCTCCGATTCTGTGTTCTTGAATTTGACTACTAGCTGAGTATTTTGAGCCACAGGCGTCACCCCGTGTATACTTTTGTTTTTTTTTGGCATCCTCTATATATCGAATAAGGTGACTTTAAAAATTTTTTAGAGACAGAGTCTCACTCTGTTGCCCAGGCTGAAGTGCAGTGGTGCAGTCACGGCTTACTGTAGCCTCCAACTCCTAAGGGTCAAGCATTCCTCCCATCTCATCCTCCTGAGTAGCTGTGACTACAGGCATGTGCCACCATGGCTGGCTAATTTTTTGTTTTAGACAGAGTCTCACTTTGTTGCCCTGGGTAGAGTGCAGTGGCATCATAGCTCACAGCAATCTCAAATTCTTAGGCTCAAGAGATATTCTTGCCTCAGCCTCCCAAGTAGCTAGGACTATAGACACCCACCACCACACCCAGTTAGTTTTTCTATTTTTATTTTTATTATTTTTTTTAAATTTTATTCAAATTAATATGAGGATACAATATTTTAGGTTACATTGTTCTCACTTCCAGGGCAAAGTTCCATTTGTAGAAGAGCCCCTCACTCAGTTTTTCTATTTTTAGTAGAGAGAGGGTCTCGCTCTTGCTTGGGCTGGTCTTGAACTCTTGAGCTCAAGCAATCCACCTGCCTCAGCCTCCCAAAGTACTAGGATTATAGCTGTGAGCTACTGTACCTGGCTGCCTGGCTAATTCTTTTTTTAAAGGAGTTTTTGTTTGTTTGTTTGTTTTATTTCTTATTTTTTTGCAGGTTTTGACTGGGGCTGGTTTTGAACCTGCCACCTCTGGCATATGGGGCCGGTGCCCTACTCCTTTGAGCCACAGGCACTGCCCTGCCTGGCTAATTTTTAATTTTTTTTTTTTTTTGGTAGAGATGGCATCTTGCTATATTGCCCAGGCTGGTTTCAAACTCCTGGCCTCAAGTGATCCTCCTGTCTTGGCCTCCCAAAATGCTGGGAATTATAGGTGTGAGTCACTCCACCTGGCCCAATGAGGCATCTTTAAATAGAAACGCACATAAGGCAAGGTTCTGTACTGATCAGTTGATAAAAATGTGACCAGAGGCTGGCAGAAACCTATCCCTGTGCTTCTCCTAGGAGCAGAGGCTCACGACTCACTCACTCACTCAGTGTTCGCAGCGAGTTTATGGAACAGAACTGCTGTGAATAATGGGAATCGACTGTGCTTTGATGGTTCTAACTCTGGGAAGGAAATCCACAGGATGCTGCAAGAAAAATGAGTTGGGGGGACAGCTGCAGGACAGGGTTCTTGGAAGGCGAGGCTGGCAGGTAGATATACGATGCGTCAGGGGGTGGGGAGGGCGTCCTGCAGTGAGGGCAGCAAGGGTGAGCTCAGGGAGGCGGCAAGGGCCTGGTGCATTCTAGAAAGAGTGGACAACGTTGCTACTGGGGAGCCCTGGTCTAGAAAATTCTAGGGCTCCACTATCCAGTACAGTAGTCACAAGGCACAGGCCATGTTTTCATAGATGGTACCTGGAAATGACTGTCAGGGTCTGTGACTCTGGCAGGGCCCTAGCAAGTCCCGTTGGACTTTGCTTAAGGATTTTCTCAGGTCTGTGCCTGCCTGGAAAACATTTCCACTTTGAAAGAATGAAATATATTTTCCAGCAGGATCTAATGAGGAAAGAAAGTTGATGATGATTCTAGTTGACCAATAACCACTCGAGCTCCTCAGGGCCACCCCCACTATTCCAGAGGGTGAGCAGAAAGTAAAATGGACAGAAATCCACAGTGGAAACACTGGCCCCAGCTGCCTAGTATGCATTTGGGATGTGGCCAGTCGGAGAAACTGAGTTTTTTTTTTTTTTTTTTTGCAGTTTTTGGCCGGGGTGGTTTGAACCTACCACCTCTGATATATGGAGCCGGTGCCCTACTCCTTTGAGCCACAGGTGCCACCCAATGTTTTGGGGGGTTTTTTTGAGACAGAGTCTCACTTTGTTACCCTCAGTAGTGCCGTGGCATCAGAGCTCACAGCAACCTTGAACTCTTGGGCTCAAGCGATCCTCCTGCCTCAACCTCTCAAGTAGCTGTGACTACAGACGCCCGCCACAACACCTAGCTATTTTTCAGAGAGGCATCTTGCTGTAGCATAGACTGGTCTCTAGCTCAGGCTATCCAACCACTTCAGCCTCCCAGAGTGCTAGGATTACAGGCGTGAGCCACTGCACCCAGCCTAGAGAAACTGAGTTTTAATGTGTATTTCATTTTAATAATTTCAATCTGCATCTGAATAGTCGCATGTGGCTACTGCATTGCATAAGATGATCCACAAGAAAGCATCAGAGTGGGGTGGAACACAGTGAGGGGGCCTCAGGCAGGGACAGGGGGTCCACAGGGAGAGGAGACAAAGGAGGAAGTAGGGCAGATTCTGTGGGGACAGAAGTGCAAAGGCCCGGGGGCAGCCTGGGGAGGCTGGAGTTGGTAAGATCTGATTCAACTACTTGGTTAGGAAGGGATCTGGCCGGGGTGGACCAGAGTAGTCACAAAAGTGGGCAAGAAATGACTGGGATGACCCAGGCAGGGACCAACAGGAGAGACAGGGGCAGGTATTAGATATATATGAGCCAAGAAGAATGACTCAGAGAGGGAGGTAGGGGGATGGAGAGAAGACTTGAGGCTGTCTTGGAGTTTGGGGCCTGAGCCCCGGGGTGGAAGCATCTGGGATCCCCTGAGATGTTATCAGAGGCATCTGTGGGGTTTTTACCTTTTGCTGGTTTCTCAGACAGGTACTGCTAGCAGCCAGGCTTGCAGCTGGGGAAACTGAGGCTCAGAGAGGCTGCACTTTTTAGCCTCCTGGCTCTGGGTGGCTGCCAGGGCTTTGGCACTCTCACTCTGCTCCTCTCTCCCTATTGGGGCAGTGGTCAAGCCAGAGATGCTGCAGAAAGCCACTGTGGAGCTGCTGGACCAGGCCCTGTGTGCTGGCCTGTACGGCCACTCGCTCACGGACAGGATGGTGTGTGCTGGCTACCTGGATGGGAAGGTGGATTCCTGCCAGGTGAGCCCATGGTACCCACGACTGGCTGGGGATGGCTTCCGGGTTTCTTCCCCATTCCTCCCTCCATGGCCTCTCTCCCTAGAAAAATGCACAAATGGACATGAGCATGTTCAGATGCTGAGGGATGCACAGATGTTTGGACCCCTGTCCTGGGGGAATTTTAAAGCAGTTGAGACTGAGCACCAGGTAGTGCCTTGATGGTCTTACAAAAGCTCCAAATGAGTGCCACTCTGTAATGTGGCTCCCTGTTCTGTCTTGATAGACTTCAGGTGCCACAAAGACAGCCTAAGATGGGGTTACTGCATAACTCCCTCTCTAATCCAGGACCTAAGGGCAGGGGCACTGTCCCCAGCAGCTGGCCTAGTACAGCATGCCACCAAGGGACCCAATGTCTAGGCCACAGTTTCCCCATCTGTTGGGAAATGGCTGGTGTGTGTATAGTCTCTTAGCCATGAGCAGTCAGTCAGTCAAATCATCAGTTGACTCATCTTGGGAAGGTTCCAGACACCCAACAGAGGCAGGTTAGACTAGCTGCAGCAGGAAAAAGGAGGTGTCCTTTTGAAGTGACCCCGATTTTCAAAGACAGTGTTGCTGATTCCCCCAGAATCCAGACCTGAGGTGCTTCTTTGAGTGCATCTTGCCTAGTTATAGTGGACAGATTAACAGCCCCCCAAAGATTCCATGACCTCATCCTTGGAGCCTGTGACTACATCAGATTGCATGGCAGAGGGGAATTAAGGTTGCAGGTGGAATTAAAGTTTCGAAGCAGTTGACTGTAAGACAGAAAGGTCACAGTGGATGATACAGGGGGCATCCCAGTGTCCCCACAGGGTCCTCATATGAAGAGGCAGGAGGGTCAGAGGCAGAGAGAGATTGGAAGATGCTGTGCTGCTGGCTCTGAAGGTGGAGGAAGGGGCCCCAAGCCAAGGGATGTGGGCAGCCTCTAGACTCTGGAAAAGGCGGGAGATGGGTCCTCCCCTTTTCCCTCCTCAGGAGGGTCATGCCCTGCCACACCTTGATTTTAGACTTCTGCCCTCCAGAACTGTTGCGAAATAAATTTATGTTGTTTTAAGCCATTAAGTTTGTGATGCTTTTTTAGAGCAGTGATAGGAAACTGATGCCCTACCTGAAGGCTTCTGCTTCCTCCCCTTTCTTTGAGACAGAGTCTCACTCCATCACCTTGGATAGAATGCTGTGGCATCATCATAACTCACAATGACTTTCAACTCTTGGGCTCAAGTGATCCTCCTGCCTCAGGATCCTGAGTAGCTGGGACTACAAGCTCCCGCCACAACGCCTGGCTAGGTTTTCTTTCCTTCTTTCTTTTTTTTTTTTTTGAGACAGAGTCCCACTGTGTCACCCTTGATAGAGTGCTGTTGCATCACAGCTCACAGCAACCTCAAACTCATGGGCTTAAGTGATTCTCTTGCCTCAGCCTCCCAAGTAGTCGGCACTACAGGTGCCCGCCACAACGCCCAGCTATTTTTTTTTGTTGCTGTTGTCATTGTTGTTTAGCTGGCCTGGGCTGGGTTAGAACCCGCCACCCTTGGTGCATGTGGCTGGTGCTGTAACCACTGTGCTATGGGCACTAAGCCTAGTTTTTCTATTTTTAGTATAGACAGTGTCTCACTCTTGTTCAGGCTGGTCTTGAACTCCTGAGCTCAAGCAATCCACCCAACTAGGCCTACCAGAGTGCTAGGATTACAGGCATGAGCCACTGTGCCTACTCTCTTCTCCCTCTTTTCAGAGCATGACTTTGACTATGTAACATGGCCAACTCGTGCCTCCAGAACTTGGCTCCAGTGACAGGCAGGAGAGTGAGTGACTTCATCATAGAGTAGGTGGCACCGATTCAGAGGACAGCAGTGGTCCTGACATGAATGTGAGATGAACGTGCCCCTTTCTTTCCACCTAAAGAACAATCTTGGTTTTATAGAGCTGTAAAGAAAACCAACACAGAGTGGAGAAACCCTAAACGCATTGTGCCCTCGTGTCTGGTATCACATTTCAAAACAGTCTTCAGAAACTGTAAACAGACAAAGAGAAATTGTTGGGTTTATTCCTAGGTGCTTTATAGCTTATTGTCACTATTGAGGATAAGATCTCTTTTTTTCCTCTCTGACATCTTCTAATTCTTTAGTGATATCTATTCTGGTATTCAGCTCCCCTGTTTGGATTTTATATCAACAGTTATAATTTTTGTTTTCAAGAAGTCTTGGGCCAGGTGAGGTTGCTCACACCTGTAATCCCAGCACTTGGGAGGCTGAGGTGAGTGGATCACCTGAGCTCTCAAGTTCGAGACCTGCCTGAGCTAGAGTAAGACACCATCTCTAAAAAAAAAAAATTGCCGGGCGTTGTGGCAGGCTTCAGTAGTCCCAGCTACTCGGGAGGCTGAGGCAAGAGAATTGCTTAGGTCCAAGAGTTTGAGGTTGCTGTGAGCTATGATACCACTGCACTCTACCTAGGGTGACAAAGTGAGACTCTTGTCTCAAAAAAAGGAAGGCTCGGGCGGTGCCTGTGGCTCAGTGAGTAGGGCGCCGGCCCCATATACCGAGGGTGGCGGGTTCAAACCCAGCCCTAGACGAACTGCAACAAAAAAATACCTGGGCATTCTGGTGGACGCCTGTGGTCCCAGCTACTCGGGAGGCTGAGGCAAGAGAATCCTCTAAAAAACCCAGGACTTGGAGGTTGCTGTGAGCTGTGTGACACCACGGCACTCTACCGAGGGCGATAAAGTGAGACTTTGTCTCAAAAAAAAGGAAGGCTCACTGCTCTTTGTTCTCGTTTTGCCATTTCCTATTCTTGTTGTGTGGATACCACTTCTTTTTTCTCGGAGGACCACAATTTAATCATGTGGTGGTCATTTCAGACTCTACACTTGTGGTTAAGTATATTTCAGGCAAACACAGTTATTCTGTTTTTACTGAGTATCTTTATCATGTGGATATTGGTGTCCCTCAAGCGTTGCTTAATTCTTGATGTGATCTCACGTTTGCTGTCCACTTTCTCTGGGTGGGGACATTGGCAGTTTGTGTTCCAGGATTGGATGTTTCTTTTCCAGGGGTCAAAGAACTCCCTATCTCACTGTTTGCTGTTGCCCTTTTTCTATGCCAGCTAATACCAGTCCTCTCGAGAAAGCTTTCTCTTCTCTCTTGGGCATCAATATACAAGCTGGGCTGCCACTTTCTTCTTTTGGCCTCTCATGAGCCTTTATGGTTTTTGGTCCATCACTAAGACCTTCCCTGCTTAACTTTCAGCATGTCTCTTGAGTCCTTGTTTTTCATTTAAATCTTTGCTCTCATTTCTAAGGCCAGGTGTGTGAGGAAAAGGCAAGGAGACATTATTACATTGGCTCAGGTTACCACACTAAAACCAGAACGTGGAGAAAATGTTGGGAAATAATAAGAGGGAGCTTGTGTTTAAGAATGTAAGAGTAGGGTATGGTGTCCATAGCTCAGTGGGTAGGGCGCCAGCCACATACACCTAGGCTGGCGGGTTCAAACCCAGCCCAGGTCAGCTAAACAATGGCGACTGCAACAAAAAAATAGCTGGGCGTTGTGATGGGCGCCTGTAGTCCCAGCTACTTGGGAGGCTGAGGCAAGAGAATTGCTTAAGCCCTAGAGTTTGAGGTTGCCGTGAGCTGTGATGCATGGCACTCTCCGGAGGGCGACATAGTGAGACTCTGTCTCAGAAAAAAAAAATTAAGAGTAGTAGGCTGGGGGTAGTGGCTCATGCCTGGGATCCATAGCTGGGGTTTGCTGTAGATGTCTGTAGTCCCAGCTACTTGGGGGTTGAACAAGAGAATCACTTGTACCCAACAGTTTCTCTACCAAGGGCAACAGAGTGAGACTCTGTCTCAAAAAAAAAAAAAAAAAAAAGAAAAGAAAAGAAAAAGAAAGAAAGAAAGAATGTAAGAGCCCAGGTGAGCTGAAAATCTAGAGAGGCAAAGGACATTGAGAATAGAGGATGAGAGTGCAGATCAAACACTTTGGGAGAAATGCTGCAGTTACCAGTGGGGTGTCTAGAGGCTCCAGCAAGGCAGCTGTACTGTTGTCAGCCTAAGCAAGTGGTGACATTATCAAGGATCTACTGGGTTAGGGAGGGAAGGGGATGTTGTTTATTTGGGTCAGGTTTTAGACTGCCAGTTATCAACCTGAAAGAGAGAGCTTTACAGACCCTATAGTTTAACTGTCTCAGGTTTTCTTTTTTCCTCAAAAGAAGGAGAAACTGAGGTTCTTTTTTTTTTTTTTTTTTTGTGAGACAGAGCCTCAAGCTGTCACCCTGGAGAGAGTGCCGTGGCATCACAGCTCACAGCAACCTCCAATTCCTGGGCTCAAGCGAGTCTCCTGCCTCTGCCTCCCAAGTAGCTGGGATTACAGGCACCTGCCACAACGCCCGGCCGTTTTTTGGTTGCAGCCATCATTGTTGTTTGGTGGGCCCCGGGCTGGATTCGAACCTGCCAGCTCAGGTGTACGTGGCTGGCGCCTTAGCCCGTTGAGCCACAGGCGCCGAGCCAAAACTGAGGTTTTTATGCGAATTATCAGCCTGCCTTTGCACTGTAAGCTCATTTGGAGATAGATCTCAGCAGTCCCCATCTGGGGCTCCTTTTTTGGCTTTGCAGCTCTTGCTGGCTGTTCTACTGGGTGCTGCTGCAGAGCCCCAGCCCATCCTAAGGCTATGCTTTTGTTCCCTAGGGTGACTCAGGAGGTCCCCTGGTCTGTGAGGAGCCCTCCGGCAGGTTCTTTCTGGCTGGCATCGTGAGCTGGGGAATTGGCTGTGCAGAAGCCCGGCGTCCGGGGGTCTATGCCCGAGTCACCCAGCTGCGGGACTGGATCCTGGAGGCGACCACCATGACAAGGCTGCCTCTGGCCCCCACAGTGGCTCTTGCCCCTGTTACCCCTGGTGGGCCCACCAGCCTGGAGAATCCTGTGGTCAACACCCCCACCAAACCCACACCAGCCCCTAGCACTGTGCCTTTAGATCCAGTCACTGCTCCTAAGCCACAAGGTATTTTCCAGGCTGACAGGTAAGAGTAGGTGCCCCCCCACAACCCCATACAGGGTCAAGTTGATTGGTACTGGTTTTCCAAAGCACTCAGTAGGAAAGAGAGTGATGATTGATTAGCAATGTCTTCCAAAAGCACAGGTATAGAGGAAGGTCACAGATTAGCCATCCTTCAGGTTTATTTTTTATTTTTTATTTTTTTTTGTGAGATAGTGTCTCACTCTGTCACCCAGCCTGGAGTGCAGTAGTGTCATCATAGCTTACTGTACCCTCCAACTCCTGGGCTTAAGCGATTCCTCCTGCTTCAGCCTCTTTATTTATTTTTTATTTTTTTATTTTTTAAGTGACTCTGTTGCACTTTGTCACAGATCACAGCAACCTCCAGCTCTTGGGCTTAGGCAGTTCTCTTGCCTCAGCCTCCCAAGTAGCTGGGACTACAGGCGCCCGCTACAATGCCCGGTTATTTTTTGGTCACAATTTGGCCGAGGCCGGGTTCGAACCCACCACCCTAAGTATATGGAGCCGGTGCCCTACCCACTGAGCCATAGGTGCTGCTCTGCTTCAGCCTCTTGAGTAGCTGGGACTCCAGGTGCATGCCACCACATCCGGCTAATTTTTCAATTTTAGTGGGGTCTTGCTATGTTGCCTAGACTGGTCTTGAACTCCTAAACTTGGGTGATCCACCTGCCTCAGCCTCCTAAAGTGTTGGGATTTCAGGTGTGAGCTAGCTTCTTTTCACTTTCTCAAGGATGTCCTGTGAAGCACCTACGGCATGGCTCACAGAGAAGAAAGAGTTGGGCTATTGGATTTGGGGACAGGGTGGGGCAAAGGTAAAATTGAAAGGAAGCATGGTTTTCATTGGATTAAAGCCAAGCAGAGCCTCCTGTGAAGGGGTCAACATCAGGTCTGGACTGCAGAGTGGACCTGGGTCTGTGGGAACCACAAAGTTAAGATGTATAGTATTGGCAGGGGATGGTGGCTCACGCCTGTAATCCTAGCACTCTGGGAGGCCAAGGCAGGTGGATTGCTTGAGCTTAGGAGTTCAAAAACAGCCTGAGCAAGACTCTGTCTCTAAAAAATAAACAGGCGTTGTGGCGGGCACCTGTAGTCCCAGCTACTTTGGAGGCTGAGGCAAGAGAACCATGTGAGCCCAAGAATTTGAGGTTGCTGTGAGCTATGATGCCATGGCACTCTACCAAGGGTCTCAAAAAAAAGGGGGGATGGTTCCAGGCGCGGTGGCTCATGCCTATAATCCCAGCACTTGGGAGGCTGAGGCAGGTGGATTGCCTGAGCTCACAGGTTCAAGACCAGCCTGAGCCAGAGTGAGACCTCGTCTCTAAAAATTAGCCAGGCACTGTGGCTAGTGCCTGTAGTGCTAGCTGCTTGGAAGGCTGAGGCAAGAGGAAAGAGGATTGCTTCAACCCAAGAGTTTGAGGTTGCTGTGAGCCAAGACGCCTTTGCACTCTACCAAGGGTGACCAAGTGAGACTGTCTCAAAAAAAAAAGATGTATTGTGTCCAAAAGCCCCTTCTCAAAGCTCTGCACCAGGCTGTAAATTGAGGCAGATTTTCTGCATATCTGGGCCAGGCAGGAGCCAGGAGACTCATTCCCTCATTCTCAGACCGCTTCTGGGGTCCAGGATGCTTGAGTACTAAGCAAACCACAATGCCCAGACCCTTCCCACTTGTCGCTTCACAGACTGTGGGGCCAGACCCGCGATGGAGAAGCCCACTCGGATTGTGGGTGGGTTCGGAGCTGCTTCTGGGGAGGTGCCCTGGCAGGTCAGCCTAAAGGAGAGTTCCCGGCACTTCTGTGGAGCCACTGTGGTGGGGGACCGTTGGCTGCTATCTGCTGCCCACTGCTTCAACCAGTAAGGCCCGTCTCCCCCAAGAGGGCTTGTCCAGCCTCCCCTCCTCCTGCTCTGTCAGTCACGCCAGTGGGTAACCCTAACCCTAAACTCCTTCTCCCCACCCAAGGAGAAGCAGGGGTCCCTGAGAGCCGGCGCCTGGGCCAGTGAAGGGGAAGGTGCATGACATTGCCTGATATCTGGGCTGTATCCATCTTTAAGATTCACAAAGCTGGCTCAGCGCCTGTGGCTCAATGGGTAGGGCACCAGTTGTACACCTGAGCTGGCGGGTTCGAATCCGGCCCGGGCCACCAAACAACAAGATGGCTGCAGCCAAAAAATAGCTGGGCGTTGTGGCAGGTGCCTGTACTCCCAGCTACTTGGGAGGCTGAGGCAGGAGAATCGCTTGAGCCCAGGAGTTGGAGGTTGCTGTGAGCTGTGATGCCACAGCACCCTACCCAGGGTGACAGCTTAAGGCTCTGTCTCAAAAAAAAAAAAAAAAGATTCACAAAGCTGTGGGTGGCATCTGTGGCTCAGTGGGTAGGGCACCAGTTCAAACCCAGCCCCGGCCAAACTGCAACAAAAAAAATAGCCAGGCATTGTGACGGGAGCCTGTAGTCCCAGCTACTTGGGAGGCAGAGGCAAGACAATCACCTAAGCCCAGGAGTGGGAGGTTGCTGTAAGCTGTGTGTTGCCACGGCACTCTACTGAGGGCGATAACGTGAGACTCTGTCTCTACAAAAAAAAAAAAAAAAGATTCACAAAGCTGGAGGGATTTTTGTCATAGATATAGATAACGAAGTGACACAGGTTTCCTGACTTGCCCACAGTTCCCTAGTTGGGACCCTTCTCAGGAGCAGCCCTGCATGCCCTCCCTAGAGCCCCGGTCTAAGGGGTGGCCCCTCGGGTGGCAGATGGCATGTCTGAGGGCCCCTGTCTCACAGCACCAAGGTGGAGCTGGTGCAGGCTCACCTGGGCACAGCATCCCTCCTGGGCCTGGGTGGCAGCCCAGTGAAGGTTGGGCTGCAGAGGGTGGTGCTGCACCCACTGTACAATCCCGGCACCCTGGACTTCGACCTGGCTGTGCTGGAGCTGGCCAGCCCTGTGGTCTTCAACAAGTACATCCAGCCGCTCTGCCTGCCCCTGGCCATTCACAAGTTTCCTGTGGGCCGCAAGTGCATGATCTCCGGGTGGGGTAACACACAGGAAGGAAATGGTGAGTCCCACCAAGGGGAGGAGAGGCCTCATCCTTCAGGGTTCTTAGTTAGACTGGGAACCTCTGCTGTGGATCTGGTTGTCTTTGGTCCTGCAAACTACTCATCTCTCCCTTAACACCGGGGGGGGGGGGGGGGGGGGGGATGCAATGTGGCCTGTGTATATAAATAAAGTTTTATTGGCATATGCCATACTTACTCATTTATTCATTTACTGATTGTGGCTGCTTTCCTGCTACAACAGCAGAGTTGAACAGTCACAATAGTGACCATCTGGGCCAGAAACCTGAATATTTGTACTCTATTTGCTGACCCTCATGCTCTGCTGTCCAGAGACTCCTCCCCACCCCAAGAGTTAACATTTCCTTCAAAACCTCAGAATGGCCTTCCTACAGGGCACCTCGATGCTGGGCAGCAGCCCCGTGGGGACACGGGCTCAGAGTTAGGAAGCTGGGGTTGGGCTCCTTGCCCCTGTGGCTTTCCTGCAACTCTGTGAGCCTCCATGTCTTCATCTGCAGGACAGGGATAGGCCTGTCAGGGTCGTTAGCAGAGCTAAATGGAACATAGTTTGGCGATGATCGCTCTGTAAGTGCCCTTTTGGGCTCTCCTTTCCTGGCAGCTACTAAGCCTGACCTTCTGCAGAAGGCGTCTGTGGGGATCATTGACCAGAAGACATGCAGTGTGCTCTACAACTTCTCCCTCACAGACCGGATGATCTGTGCCGGCTTTCTGGAAGGCAGAATCGACTCCTGCCAGGTAAGTATTCAAAGGAGGAAACTGGATGGTTTTCGGTGAAATAAAACATCCTTTCCCCTGGCAAGCCTACATATGGGTCTAGATTTCTGGAGTACTCAACCCATATGCAAAGACAGAAGTAAATGAATTTTCAGAGCAGCAGAATTTGAGAAAGGAAAACCTGGAATGCCCATCATTGGAAGACAGCTTAAAGGAATCCTATGTCTAAACAGATGAGATAGGAGTTAAAAAATATGCGGTAGGGCTGGTGGCTCATGCCTGTAATGCTAGCACTCTGGGAGTCCTAGGCAAGTGGATTGCTTGAAATCATGGGTTCGAGACCAACCTGAGCAAAAGCAAAAAGGATTGCTTGAGCCCGAGCTGGAGGTTGCAGGGAGCTATGATGCCATGACACTCTACCCTGGGTAACAACTTGAGACTGTCTCCAAAAAAAAAAAAAGTATGTAGTAGATCTACACAAAATACATACGGATTTTAAAAGATGTACAGTATATATTAACTGAAAAGTTGGCTGCATGCAGTGGCTCATGCCTGTAATCTAGCACTTTGGAAGGCTGAGGCAGGAGGATCACTTGAGGCTAAGAGTTGGTGACAAGCCTGAGCAACATAGCAGAAACCTGTCTCTAAAAACAAAGAAAAAATAAAAAGAAAATACAGTGGGAATTTAACTAACCAGCTCTATTTCTGGAACCAGATTCCTGGGTTCAAATCCTGGCTGTGTATACTCAGGCAAGTTACTCAACCTCTCTGGGTCTCTGATCCTCTTATGTAAAGTGGAAACTACAGCAATACATATCTTCTAAGACTGCTGTGGGAATGGTGCCTTGCAGATTCTTTTTTCCTACATTTTAATTATATTTATTCTGTATATCTAACAATAAAAATAAATACAAATAGCTATTATTCTATTTGTTTATTTTATACATCAATGGCCAATTCATATTAGTTAGCTTGTTTTTTTTCTTTCTTCTTTTTTTGGACAGAGTCCCACTGTGTCACCCTTGGTAGAGTGCTGTGGCATCACAGCTCACAGCAACCTCAAACTCTTGGGCTTAAGCAATTCTCTTGCCTCGGCCTTCCAAGTAGCTGGGACTACAGACGCCCGCCACAATGCCCAACTACTTTTTTTTTTTTTTTTGCAGTTTTTGGCCAGGGCTGGGTTTGAACCCGCCACCTCTGGCATATGGGGCTGGCGCCCTACTCCTTTGAGCCACAGGTGCTGCCTCCAACTATTTTTTTGTTGAACTTGTCATTATTGTTTGCCACCTCTGGCATATGGGGCTGGCGTTCTACTCCTTTGAGCCACAGGTGCTGCCTCCAACTATTTTTCTGTTGAACTTGTCATTACTGTTTAAGCTGGCCTGGGCTGGGTTGAACCCGCCAACTTCACTGTATGTGGCTGGCGCTGTAACCACTGTGGTATAGGTGCTGAGAGACAATAGTTAGCTTGTTATTCTGAAACAATGTTGAATGAATAAAGTTACAAAATGTTACATGTGACATATTTACATAAATTTAAGATAATATTATATATTGTATTTTCTAAAAACATAAATGCAAAGACATAGTAGGGGAAAAGGCCTGGAAGAAAACACACCAAATCCCTAAACTGTTTACTCCTGGGAAGGTGAGGGATTGGGATCAGAGATAGGGCTGAATCAGTCCCTACTGCTGTCACAAAACACATCAATGCTTAGCGGTGAGTAAATCATCATTTTATTCAGATCACAGATTTCGTGGGATAAGAATCAGGCAGGGCACAGTGGGGTTGACTTGTCCATGCCACATAATGTCTGAAGCCACAGCTGAGAGGATTCAAAGGCAGGGAGTAAATTAAAGACCAGTGGGCAGGGAGGCATCTCACTGGCATGCCTGGTGCTGGCTTTTGGAGGATCTCAGGTACTTGCTATACATGGCCTCTCCAGGGGTCCACCTGGGCTACTTTGGGCTTCCTTACAATGTGGCAGTTGATTTCTAAGTAGCAGCAGCCCTGGCCAGGCAAGGTGGCTCACACCTCAAAAACTGAGGCAAGAGGATGGCTGACCCTAAGAGTTGGAGGTTGCTGTGAGCTGTGATGCCACGGCACTCTATCCAGGGTGACAGCTTGAGACTCTGTCTCAAAAAAAGAAAAGAAAAGAAAAAGTAGCAGCCCCATTAAAGTAAGGAGGAAACACAGGGAATTTTTATGACCTAACTTTGGAAGTTACCTTGAACCTCTTTTCCCAAACTCTGTTGGTGACAGCAGGTACAGGGAAGGACACAGACACCCCCACATTCAATGGGAGTGTTAAGGTCTCATTTCTTCAAAGAGTATCTGAGATATTGTTGTAGCCATCTTTGGAAAACACAATCTGCTACATAGCCTATGCTTTATTTGTAACATTCTAGAATTAAAAAAAAAATAATTATGTTATGGTGTAATTCTCTTAAAATACAGGCCAATGACTGGCAGCTAATAAGCAGTCATTAATTCCAGGTCATGGGACTATCCATGACTGTTATTTTTTTCTTTAGAGTTTTCTGCACTGTTTTACACCTCCAAAACAAAAGCGAGAAGGACGAAGGCTCAGAGAGAAGTGACTCGCTCGAGGTCACACAGCCAGGCATGGGTGTGAAGCCAGGTCTCCCAAGTCCCTGAGCTATATCCTGCTCCCCTGTCCGGTCTCACCCACTAGTGGGAACTTGGGAGGGCCCAGCACTGCCCTGTGGAAAAGGCATCCAGATAATCAACCAGTACTCTGTCCTTTTCCAGGGTGACTCTGGGGGCCCCCTGGCCTGCGAGGAGACCCCTGGCGTGTTCTACCTGGCGGGGATCGTGAGCTGGGGGATCGGCTGTGCACAGGCCAAGAAACCTGGTGTGTACGTGCGGATCACCAGGCTGAAAGGCTGGATCCTGGAGACTATGTCCTCCCGTCCCTTCCCAGTGTCTCCCCCCTTGACCACAAGGGCACCAGTCCCCTCCAGCCATCCCTCCAGAACAATGGCTGGCTTCACAGTCCCAGTCGTCACCACCAGCAGACCCACCTCCAGAGCCACCAGCCAACCTGCCAACGTGACTGTATCCACCATGAGCGCCACTGCTAGGGAACACACGCCACTGCCAGATGCCCCTGAGACGACCATGCACCCTCAGTTAGCAGGTATTGTGAGAAATGGAGGACCATGTGTGTGTTGTAGAGGTCTCAAGCTAGTCTGCTCAGGCTACCTGTGCCAAACACAATAGATCAGGTGACTTAAACAAAAGGTGTTTATTTTCTCACAATCCTGGAGGCCAGAAGTCTGGCATCAAGGTGCCCTCAGGGCTGGTTCCTCCTGTAGCCTCACTCCTTGGCTTGCAGTCAGCTACACAGATGCACAGGAAGCTGTGGTGTACCAGTCCAGAAACCTCTTATAGGAAGCTCTGCAGCCAGCAGGGAAACAGAGGCAGATTCTTGGTGCCTGCCAGCCTCCAGGCCAGACAGTAACATTTCAAACTGATATATGACTTCTAACAGTAAAGTTTCTGACAGTTTGGTTTCTTAGCAAGGTAGAAATCAATGACAGCATGGAGAAGGTGGTGTCCTGGGAGAAAAGTTTTTCCTGTTAACTTTGTATCTGGCCTCACCAGGTCTGGCCTCCCAGACTGAGTTGCATGACTCCATACTTACTTTCCCAAGCTGAATTGATTTTTACTTTTCATCAGCTATGCCCTAGGAGCTCTAAACTTGGGGCCCAAAACAGGTGGTGAAGGCCCCTGAAACACAGGCATGGATGTGTGTGGAGGCAGCTAGTGTTTCCAAGAACAAGGGCTGTAGCTTCTGTTGGATTCTCCAAGGCCACCTGGACTTGAGGGTCAGATGGTGCCAGGAGGCTCCTGTCTGTCCAGGGGTGCTAGGCTCCAGGCACAGCAGGGCTGGTGGGAGAGCAGCAGCAGCCTCTGGGTCCTACCCCTCCTCTCCTTCTGCATGAGACACTGAGCCCCTTCTTTTCCATGAAGCCTCTGTAGCTGAGGTCCTGGGCTGGAGGGCATCTCCCAAACTCTCCAGGAGGAAAACACCCCTAAAGTGTTACCAGAGCCCCCTCCATGCAGGGGGTACAAGTGGGCCCAGCACCTCTGGAAACCACTTATCTTTCTCCAACTGTGTTCTAAGAAGTGCTTTGTGCCTGGCGTCACTTGGAGAGTGACTTGCTTTAGGGAAGGGATCATAGCCTAGAGCAGCAGTTCTCAACCTGTGGGTCGCGACCCCTTTGTAATAATGAAAATACATCTCGGGGGAGGTGCCTGTGGCTCAGTGAGTAGGGTGCCGGCCCCATATACTGAGGGTGGCGGGTTCAAACTTGGCCCCGGCCAAACTGCAACCAAAAAAAAAAAAAAAATTAATAATAATAATAAAAATAAAATCATTTCCTTAAAAAAAAAAAAAGAAAGAAAATACATCTAGGCATTAGGAAGGCTGAGAACCACTGGCCTAGAGGCAGTAACAGGGAAGGATCTAGGCAAAGGGGAGACTCATGCCTGTGACTCCAGCACTTTGGGAAGCCGAGGCAGGATCATTTGAAGCCAGGAGGTCGAGGCTGCAGTGAAGTATGTTAGATGACAAGAGCAAGACCCTGTCTCTAAAATAGAAAAAAAAAAAAGGGTCAGGCCAGGTTCAGTGCCTCACACCTATAATCTAGCACTTTGCATGGCAAAGGAGGATCACTTGAGCACAAGAGTTCAAGACCTCATCTCTACTAAAAATAGAAAAATTAGCCAGCTGTGGTGGCAAGTGCCTATAGTCCCAGCTACTTGGGAGGCTGAGGCAGGAGGATCACTTGAGCTGAGGTTGCTGTAAGCTAAGATGACACAATGGCACTCTAGGCTAGACCAGGAGTGAGACTGTCTCAAAAAACAAAAAGGATCTAGATAAAGAGGGCCAGGGAAGGCACCCATGTCCAGAGGCTCTGCAGCGGGCCAGACTCAGCTCCCGGAGAACTGAGAGATACCCAGGGGTGGTGGCGTAGGAGGGGATGGTGGCCTTGTCACCAGCAAGGGAGGAGGTACAGCCTGAAGGCTGAGGTCACAGGAAACATATGAATTACAGAAATCCCAGAGAAGGGTTATTTGCAGGACCAAGCGCCAGGCCCAATGTCTTTTTCTGCAGTTTTCAGGGGCAGGTTCCCCCATCCATCCTCTGGGTTCCTATGTGGGGATGCAAGAGTGTGACGCCTGGTGGGTTCTGTGGAAGTG
This sequence comes from Perodicticus potto, assembly GCA_963574655.1. Taxonomy (NCBI): domain Eukaryota; kingdom Metazoa; phylum Chordata; class Mammalia; order Primates; family Lorisidae; genus Perodicticus; species Perodicticus potto. The sequence goes on along the minus strand of CAUYRH010170030.1, from coordinate 112,336 downwards.
CCCCTGGCCAACTTGCCCACCTGCCTGGGTCCCCACAGACTGTGGCCTAGCGCCGGCCACAGCACTGACCAGGATCGTGGGTGGCAGTGCCGCAAGCCTCGGGGAATGGCCATGGCAAGTGAGCCTGTGGCTGCGGCACCGGGAGCACCGTTGCGGGGCCGTGCTGGTAGCAGAGAGGTGGCTGCTGTCAGCAGCGCACTGCTTCGACGTGTGAGTCCCCCGGATGCCCCTATCCCATATCTGTAGTTGACCTAGATCTGAAATGTTCCCTGAAAACTCATTGTACCTCCCCTCCTTTACAGGAATGTCCTCCGTAGCCACCAGTTCCCACTGCCCCAGGTTGCCCTTCTTTAGGCAGCCCTCCCCACACTGCCTGGGCCTCTCCCAGTTCTTGGGCAGACCTTCAGAGTACTTGGACTCACTTCCTTCCCCAGCAGCCCCCTGCTAAGACTTGGCTCCAGCCCTCTTCCCACAGCCTAATAGGGCACTCAGGAAGCTGGACCAGGCCAGAGAACCTGCAGATACCTTGTTCCGGGTGCACACCCCAAAGCCCGGCAGGGCTCAGAATCAGAGGGTATAGGCAGGAGGGAGTAGGGACCCTCATGGCCATAAGAGCCTCCCTTTGTACAGCTCTGATACTAAGTGCAAATAGATACAGCCTGTGGTGTTCTCAGTACCCCATGCCTGGGCACATTCCAGGTGCTGTCTCTCTCACCTTCCCTGCTGCTGGAGAAAGGGGTAACTCCTAGTCCATTTCCAAATGAACAGCCCAAGGATGAGAGGTCAAGATCGCTGCCCAAGGTCCCAAGGTTAGGGGTCAGGGAAGCCCCAGCAGGCAGGAGCCATGTGGATCCTGCTGACACCTATCTCCCTCCACCTTCCCACAGCTACGGAGACCCCAAGCAGTGGGCAGCCTTCCTGGGCACACCATTCCTGAGTGTTGCTGAGGGGCAGCTGGAGCGCGTGACGCACATATACAAGCACCCGTTCTACAATCTCTACACGCTGGACTATGACGTGGCACTGCTCAAGCTGGCTGGGCCTGTGCACCGTAGCCATCTGGTGCGGCCCATCTGCCTGCCTGAGCCAGTGCCACGGCCTCTGGATGGGGCACGCTGTGTTATCACTGGCTGGGGCTCTGTCCGGGAAGGAGGTAGGCACGCCTCGGGCCACAGGAAGGGCAGTGAGACAGACCTTCAGGCTAGGGTCCCAGGCATAGGATAGGGGCACAGCCCCAATGGCTGGTCTCACCTGCAGGCTCCATGGCACGGCAGCTACAGAAGGCGGCAGTGCGCCTCCTCAGTGAACAGACATGCCGCCGCTTCTACCCGGTGCAGATCAGCAGCCGTATGCTGTGTGCGGGCTTCCCGCAGGGTGGTGTGGACAGCTGCTCGGTGAGCCCCAACCCCCAGCCCCAGGACAAGAGCTGTGATTCCAAACCCCTCTGGCCAGGCACTAACCCACAGGTGCACACTTCCTAGGTCGGACCAAGCAAAGCATCTTTTTGGTTTTGGAGGAATTTTTTTTTTTTTTTTTTGAGACAGAGTCTCAAGCTGTCACCCTGGGTAGAGTGCCGTTCTGTCACAGCTCACAGCAACCTCAAACTCTTGGGCTTAAGTGATTCTCTTACCTCAGGATCCCAAATAGCTGGGACTACAGATGCCAGCCACAATGCCCCGCCAATTTTTTTGTTGCAGTTGTCGTTGTTTAGTTGGCCTCAGCTGGGTTTGAACCTGCCAGCCTTGGTGTATGTGGCTGGCGCCCTACCCACTGAGTACGGGCGCCACCAGGTTCTGGAGGAATTTTCAATCCACAACTGTTTACTGGGCACCCATAAGCCAGTTCCCAGAAAGCTGCACCCTACCCCATGAACCCTGGAGACTCCATGGGGGGGTTTCCATAAATGTCTGACAGCAGCATGAATGGATCATTTTAGCAATGAACTCATTTTCCAGATAATAAAAGTGAGGCCCACAAGGAAAGCCATTCACAGAGGTCAACCCCGTAGTGGCCTGGGACCTGGGGTGCAAAGGTCAGGCTGGCCCCTCCCCCCCAGGCCCAAGGGCTGCTGTGGGACAGGCACTAGCCTTCTCTGAGTGCCCTTTTTTCCCTACCATCTTAGGGTGATGCTGGGGGACCCCTGGCCTGCAGGGAGCCCTCTGGACGGTGGGTGCTAACTGGGGTCACCAGCTGGGGCTATGGCTGTGGCCGGCCCCACTTCCCTGGTGTCTACACTCGGGTATCAGCTGTAAGAGGATGGATAGGGCAGAACATCCAGGAGTGACTGCCATGTGCCTGCCCCAGCCCAGATGTCAGACGCGAAGGCAGCACGAAACACCGACCACACAATTCAAAGAGGAGCATCCAGGTGGCAGGCAGTGGGCAAAGTGTGGTTTGATTGCATACTTTCTTCCAATAAACAGCCCTGAACCCTAACTTGCTGGTTGGCTCAGCACCTCCATGGCCCCACAAAGACCATCTACCTGTCCCTCCCGGGGGGGGGGGGCAGATATAAGGAAGATGGGGAAAAGCAAGGTCCTACCTCACGGGCAGGGCTGTTCTCCTTAGCCTCTAGGGGAGGGTCTCATCAGCCTCACCTTCAAGGCCCCCTTCTGTGCTGAAGAAGGCAATCCCCCTGACTCAGCATCACAAAGGTGAAGGGGAGGATGAGGCCCCGTCTGAGCTGGGGTTCTAGGGACACACTGCACCTCCTCCCAGGAGGGAAAAAGCACAGGGCTCTTTCTGCCCTTCCCCCAGCAATTTATTTGTCCGTCCTCAGGAGGTCACAGCTCATGTGGGGTCTGACCACTCCCCACTCCAAGGTCCAAACAAGGACCTTCTCTGCCTAGGACATGAGACTGACTTGGGCCCATCAGGTCTGAAGGAGGTGTCACCGGGCGGCCAGCACTTTGGAAAGGCAAAGGCGCCCATGACCCAGACTGCACGCCCTGGCAGAGGCTGGGGTGGGTGGGTGGGTAGAAGGACACAGTCCCATCTGTTCCAGCAGCGGCAGCGGTTCTACCCGCATGGTGCCACCACGGGCAGGCAGTACACACGTGCGGGTCCCGTCCCGCCAGGCACGTCCACTTAAATGCAGGGAGGTGGGAGCGGCCCCGCGGTAGCACCGCCTCCCACTCACATGTTGGCACGCTCCCGCTGCAGCCGAGAGTTGTAGGCACGGGACACGGTGTTCCAGGCGTCCATGTAGCGGTCCATGCACATGGCGATACACTTCTGGGGGCAGGGAAGGAGCACCCACGGTTCAGCTAAGGCCCACCATGCCCCCAAACCCGCTACGCCCGCCGGTGTCCCCAGTTCGCGCCCTCGGGGCTGCAGACCGCGCTCTCACAGCGGCCACCTCCCGGCCGCCACGACGTCCCGTTAGTCCGCGCGCGCGCAGAGGCCCCAGACCCCCGCGGGGCTCACCTGTTCAGAGTTGTCCAGGGAGCCCCCTGGCTTCCCGATGCACTTCCGGAAACACTTGTCCGTCATTCTCTGTGGGGACACGCAAGGCCTCAGCCAAGATGCCCGCCTGCCCTCAGGGGCGCCCCCGGCCCGGCCAGCCCCGCACCGCACCTGCAGCAGCTCCTGCGCGTTGGCCACGGCAATCTGCACCTTCACCTGCTCCATTATAAGCCCCGGGTCCAGCTTCCCGCTGCCGGAGCCCCCGAAATCCGAGCCGAAGCTGCCCTCCATGGCTCCGCAAAGTCAACAGTGCCAAGGCCACGCGCACCGACCCGTAGCTGCGCCGGAAGCAAGCCTACCGAAGCACTACGGGAAACGTAGTCCAGGCAGCCCAACTGCAACTCCCACAAGGCCGCGCGCGCATCCCCCGCTCGTGCGCAGACGAGCCAGTTGCCGCCGGAGATCAGCTCAGTGGGGCCGTCCTCGTCTCGTCCGGTAGGCTCTTCTGCGCGTGCGCACAAAAAGCCAGGCGTATCTACACCTCGCGCGACTCAGGGGGGAGGCTGCACGGGACAGAAGACCCCGCAGGAGATAAATTTAAAATCAAAATGTTTATTGGAGTGTTGTACAAAAGTTTCCAGTCATAAAATGTATATTACAAATCATAGGGGGTGGGGGGTAAGACCACACATTTGGCATGCATCTTCTTAAGAACCAACAAAATCTCTGAAAGTCTATGCCAGCCCATGGCAGTTGCAGTCCAATTCCACCTGCATGTTGTGCTGTGCTGCTGCGTCAGATGGGTGGGAATTACATTGAGATGGCTATGACACGATGAACATCAGCCCCATTCGGATCTTCAGTGTGAATACGACTGCTGCTGTCCAAGTGTAGATTAAAAGAGACCCAGGTCAAAGGCATCACTGCTAGGGAAGCAGGTGCAGGATCCCATCACCAGGCTCCTGGGTTCAGTGAGACACTGACCAGCCTGGGCCCATATCCCATTGTGCCAGCAACCAAGAGCCTCCTAGGTTAGGGCCAGGATCTGGTGCCTTCTAAGGGAAGGCACTATGCTGGGAGTTATCAGACCCACACACAGGGATCATTTCACAGCTAAGTGGCAAACAGCTTTTTAGCTTATTTGAGGACAAGTGCAAAGTCTGTTTCCCAGGCTAGTCAGCTTTATAAAACAGGATTCTGCTCAGTATCCAAATAACTTGATTACCAATGACCATCATCAACCTCCAATCACCACCTCACCACCCAATTGCCTCCCCTCCTTAAGCACCACCAGCTAATGGCACCATCAGTGCCTGGGTCATTCCCAGCTCTAATCAAAGCAAATGTGGGGTAAGAACCCAGACCAGCTTAGAGCTGAGAAGATTGCCAGGAGTGACCTCTGTGCACCCAGGAGAAGGGGAGTGCTAGTCTGTGGACCTGGGACATATACCACGGGAAAAGGCTCAACAGTGTCTCTGGACATCTGGGCCTCTCCCTTCATCCCTGGAGCCCGGCCTGCAAGCCTGTTCAGCAAATCACAGATCCAACTCCAGCATACGGTTTTGCTCCCCTGCAGTCCCAAAATATGTAGAAATATGTGATTGAAACCAGTGCAACCACACACCCCCCCAACCAAGTGTCAAGATTACGACACCCTCTGCCCCCGGCATACTTGCTTGGATGTGGGCCACCTGGTCACGTCCAGGAAGTTCCTTCTATGAAGGTGGGGAAAGGGGAGATAGCACCTGGAGCCAACATTCCTACTTGTCAGTGGCCTGGCAGCTCTGCCTGACTCAGAACACAGTTGTTACACCTGTCTGGACCTACTGTGAGGAATTCCTTTGGTAAAACACATTTCCCTCCGCACAGGGAAGGCAACCCACAGCCCAGGGAACACAAAGTCACCACGGAAAGAACCAGGGACTTCTGGAAGTAAGGGTGGCTGGCAGAGCCTCTGTGATGCAGGTGCAACAGTGGCAGCGGCAGTGTTTTCGTTTTGGCCACTGGGACCTTCCAGGCCATCGTTTCATGACTCCTATTCCTTCCTCATCATAAGCCTGACTCTGGTCTAGGAGAGCAGTGCTGCCTGCCCTGCAGTGACCACAAGGCCCGGCTCAGGCTGGGCAGCGCACCTGTGGCTCAGTGTTGCATCTTTAAGACTCAGCTGCACTCTCTGAAGGAAGTTTGCCATTTGGGGGTCCCTGCCCTGGGAGGATGTTTAGCCTGCCCTCAAGGCCCTGACATGAGCCCCTGAAGCAGGGTCCTGGCAATCTGCATACTGACCAATGTAAAAAAATAAATATCCATTAAAAAAATAACTTCTGTGTATCTATGTGGGAAGGGTGTAAACTGTAAGCTATTGCCAAAAGGGGAGAGCCAGAAGCTGGTCTGAGGAATTGGAGCCATCAGCATAGGAGTCTGCTGGCATTGACATGTCTGAGAAACATAATTTCAGCAAATAGAAGCTACAATATCGATATATAATATATGCACATGTATATATAGCAGACCATACCACGCTCAGCACCACACATACACTCAAGGAAGGAGGCCCAGCCAAAAATCACTCTCCTCTGGAAGGGTCAGGAATTGGTGGCATTACCTGCAGACGATGGGTCTCAAACTCAAGGGTTTTGCTCCAAGATTATCCAATGTCCCCTTCCCATTTACTATCCTGACAAGTCTTAGAACAGGACTGTCCTCATTCCCTAGGTGTCTGTTCTCCTACCTTGTTGGTCCTACAGGATAAGGAACTGAACTGTATAAAGCTCCAGAATCAAGGCCCAGGAAGTAAAATCAAGGGTCAGAGAAACTCAACCTGAGCCCCATGTTGTTAGAATAGTAATTGCTACAAACTCCCTAAATTCATTTGCCCTCAGGACCAGGCCATTCCTCCCATCCAAGTACTAACCAGGCCCGACCCTGCTTAGCTTCCGAGATCAGACGAGATCGGGCGCGTTTAGAGTGGTATGGCCGTAGACAGAATAGTAATTGCTACAAACTCCCTAAATTCATCTGCCCTCAGGACCAGGCCATTCCTATACTACATCAGCACCTATTCTTGGATGCGTAATGGGTTCCCACTGTCTGAACTGCAGCAGCCAAAATGCAGGCTGGGCCCCCAGCCTCACCAGGTCAGACCCTGGGCTCTGAATTTGGTTTTTAAAAAGCTTTAAAAAAGTAAAACCCATAACCATTGAATTCCTCTGCATCTCTGTCCCCTATAAGGCCCAAAGGGCCATCTCCTATCCCCTCCCCTGCCCTGGCCTGCACTTGAGGCAGAGGCAGCGGCAGCAAAGTGGCTCTGCTGGCCCTCCTGCCTCCCAGCCCCAGCCCCTTTCAGCCCCTAGGTGCCTAGCCCTGGGCCTCAGATTCAACCAAATGGCGAAATAGGGGAAAAACACTAAAAAAGGTCTCCAGGATAGAGGTGGAGATGGTTATGAGGGGACAGTCCAAGGACACCTACCACAGGAAAGATCAGCAGAGACCCATGCCCACATCCTGACAGTTTGCTTAAAAATTCTCTAGAAATGTTATCAAGAACTAAAGAAAGCCAATGATATAAAAATAGTTTTCAGTGGCTCTGGGTGGAGGAAGGTATGTGATGACAAGTGCTGAGATCACATCACGCAACAGCCTCTTGAGGTGGTCCTTGGGTCTCCCTGCAAGAAAAGAAGGAAGAATGGAGGTGGTCAGACAAGCAGGGAGCAGCTGGGCCCACCTGGCCAAGCCTATAGCCAGCTGTTCCCACCTCATATCCCCTGTCAAGCTGAGCACCCCAAGAAACTCAGCTCACAAGATGACAGGCTCAGCAGCTTCTGCAACAGCAGTCCCTATTTTCAGAACTTTCTATGTCTCCATTTCCCTGATTGTGGGCTACCTGTGTCAGGTTTTTAATATTCCTAAAATCAAAGGAATGCTGCAATGTGTGCATTTAATACAGTTGTGGTCTCTGAACTCTCCACCTCTTCCTCAGAAGCCATTGCTTAAGTAACTGGTGTCTTAGGCAGAGGAAGTGTAGAACCAGAGTGTTTTGGGAGCTGTACCCAGTGTCACTGTGTGATGCAATTGGATTTTCAACACCCCACCTCCCAGGAGACCCCAGGCTAGTACCCTGAGGCTAGTATCCTGAGGTCTGTGACATCCTAGGATATCTTGCTTATCCCGGGGGTCAGGCCCAGCTCTCCATCTGTGCCTACATGTGTGGATACAAACCGTGGGGCTCATTAGAGCCCAGCCCCTTGCAGCCCAGTGAGTGTCCAGCCAGGGATCCAGTGAGCATAGCATGTGTACACGCAGGGGTGCATGTGCATGCGTGCATTGTTGCATGTATGTGTGATCACCAGCTCACTCTGTCCCTGAAGCTGCCCCCTGGCTGCAAGTAGGCACAGGGGCCCCTACCTGTTGGTGAAAGAGATCCTCCTCTCCAAACTCGGCTTCTTCCTCCTCTTCCTCCTCCCCATTCTCATTCTCCCGTACCACCGAGGACTGCTTCACGGCCCTCATGGCCACTTCCTGTGTGAGATGAGAGCTGCCAACACTCAACACCTCAGTGCCAGGGACCCCCCACCCCACATCGGGCACCGCTATGGCTATAGATACCATCCTGGGATCAACCCCAAGCCCAGGACTCCACATCTGGCTGGTGGCACTGAATATGTACCCACCTCTCCATCAGCGTTGACCAGGACAGTACGGAAGCTCTCACCGGCACCCCAGCTGTTCTGGCTCTTCCACACAAGGGTTGAAGGGGGGCTGTGGGCCACCCCCGCACCAGCTGCCCAGACCTAAGGATCCAAGAATAGCCCCCTCATCAATACCACGTCCGGTCTAGGGGACATTGGTTAGTAAATGGCCCCACACCACATAGTCCCCTTCAAGGCCCTGGGTGTTCAATCCTAGCCTGACTTAAGTTTGTCTGGAGGGTCATAGTTCCCAGGGGACAGAAGAGACTGAGGTTCATACTGGCCAAGTACTCCTGGTTAATGGGGGCTAAGCTGGGGTCTGAAACCCAGTAGATTGTGACTGTTACACTTCACAGATGCCACCCCTACAGGGCTAGACCCAGACCCCCAGCATGTAGATTGGTCCCCAGGAAGGCCCAGTATAGGGGTGCAGCTATGGGTGGTCTGAGCCCCAGGGTGGCACAGCTACAGCCAAGTCCTGAGTCTTGGCCCTTCCATAACCCCAACTAATCCCGCCAGTGGCCATCCTCTCCTTCCTGCCCCTGCCCCACCCCTGCCACCTACCGTGACTGTCTGGCCGGCCCGCAGGACATATTTGGGTGTAAACTTGTAGGCGATTTCATCCCCCTCCAAGATCTGCCGCTTGATCCTCCAGTTCCCCAGAGACTGATCCTGGAAAAGAAAGCCCATGTTTGCCACGCAGCCCCACCAGGATAGCAACAATGGCAGGAACATTCCCTTCCCTCTGCCCCAGGTACGGTGACACTGTCACCTTGTCGGAGTTGTTCTTCAGCTGCACAAATTTGCCCTCCAGGTCAACCTCCTCAATGGTAACGCTGCCTGAGGCTGAGGCCTGTTGGGCCAAGTGGAAGCTGCTGCTGCTGCTGCTCCCGCTGCTGCCCGTGCCCAGGCCACTTGAGCCACTACCCGGGGACTCCTCTACTTCTAGCCGCTTCCGCTTGCTGCGGCCCGGGCGCCCAGCCGCTGACACACTGCTGCCACTGCTACTCGAGGTGGCCCTCGAGATGGTGATCCGAGAGGATGGGCTGGGGGACAGCTTCAACCTTGGGAGGAGAAGAGGAGCTGTCACTTGGCCCCTGCCCTGCCCCTGCCCCGCCTCTTGGCCCCTGCCCTGCCCCACCTCTCCTCCTCGCCCTCCAGGAGCTTTCGGTAGGCACTGATCTCCATGTCCAGGGCCAGCTTCACGTCCAGCAGCTCCTGGTACTCAGCCAGCTGCTGCTGCATCACATCCCGCATCTCTGTCATCTCCTGCTCCTTGGCGTCCAGCATCTTCCGGAACTTGTCCCGCTCCCCAGTCATGGCCTCCTCCAGCTCCCGGATGCGGTCCTCAGCGGCACTTGCCTAGAGAGGGGATAGGTGGCCAGGTCAGGGCACCCTACTGGGGTCAAGGAAGCCCAGCCAATCCTGGGCCTCTAGTGGGGGCTGCTGAGGGTGTGGACAGTAGAGACAGCCCCTCAATGTGGGGACTGGAGAGGGGCCCCCTTGATGGAGAGCAAGTCTATAGGACAGGGAGCCAGCACCACAGCCATGTGGCTGCTGATAGGCTGGAGCAGGCACAGGAGGAAGGGCAGGAGACACCGCCAGTGCCCCACGACTGTATTAACTGCCAAGAGGCAGGAAATCCCTAAGCTCACACTTCAGAGGCCAGGCCAGGTGGGGTTGGGGTCTCTGGTGTGTCACCTGTTTCTGGAGGTTGGAGAGCTGGTAGCTGAGAGACTCAACTCGCATGCGGGCTTCTTTCAGCTCCTCGCGGGCAGCACTGGCTGCTTTGTCATTCTGGTCAGAGCTCAGCTTGGCGTTGTCCAGCTGAAGGGAAATGGGTGGATGAAAGGCAAATGCTGGCTGGGGGTCCCGTGGTGCCCACCACCCCCACCCACACTACTAGTACCTTGGCCTGGTAGGTTTGCTCCAGCTCTTGCTTGTACAGCCGCACTTGCTCGTCATGCTGGCTGCGCAGTTCCTCCAGCGCCTGGGCCATCTTAAAGTCGTACTCCTGCTGCCGGCTGCTGTCCACCTCCACCAGGCGGCGCTCGTGCCGCCGCCGCGTCTCCCGCACCTCCTGGGGACAGAGCTTTGATCACCAAGGCGCCAGAGAAAGTGGCAGAGAATGCTCCCAAGCCTCTGGTCCTGCTCCTGCCCTGGTCCCCCCAAAGGAGGGCTTCAAAATGTCCAAACTGAGAACCTCCAGATAGACACCTGGTTCCTTGTTCACAAGTTATCACTGACACACACATTCACGGTAGCACAGACTGGAAGCAGCCGAAATGCCCATCCGTGGACTAATGAACAAAGCAAATGTAGTCTATCCATAGATTGGAGTATCACTCGGCTATGAAAAGAAGTAAGGCTCTGGACACAGGCTACAACGTGGATGGACCTTGAGGACACCGTGCTCAGTGACAGAAGTCAGACACAGAAGGACACATAGTGTGTGACTCCATTTATAAGAAATGCCCAGATCTGGTATGTGGATTTATGATTAGAGGGTGGAAAGTGACTACTGATAGGGACAGAATTTGCTAGGGGGGATGGAATGTTCTGTTGTGGCAGAGCACAGTGGCTCACACCTGTAACCCTAACACTCTGGGAGGCCGAGGTGGGAGAAATGCTTGAACTCAGGTGTTCAAGACCAGCCTGAGCAAGAACGAGACCCCATCTCTACTAAAAATAGAAAAACTAGCGGAGTGTTGTGCCAGGTACCTGCAGTCGTAGCTACTTAGGAGGCTGAGGCAGAAGGACTACTTAAACCCAGGAGTTTGAGGTCCCTGTAAGGTAGGCTGACACCACAGCACTCTAGCTTGGGCAACAGAGAGAGAGAAACCCCCATCTCAAAAAAAGAAAAAAAAGAAAAAAAGAGGAAGAGAGATGACTGTACCACTCCATGGAGATCCAACAAACACTGAATGCTACACTTTAAAAAGGTGAACATCATGGTATGGGAATTATATCCAATAAAAGCTGTTATTTAAGAAAACAAATTAGTCATGGTGCCCATCCAGGGGATGGCAGACCCAGCCCTCAGGATACAGTGACCATGATGGCACACCCAGGCCACAGGCAGTTGTCATACAAGCAGTTGTCCCATACATGTGGCAGGGGCAATTGCCAGGGCAGGAGGGAGCCTGAGCCAAAGTTCATGCTTCACAAGAAGGGAACATCCACTTCTTACTGCATGAAACTCCCTCTAGCACAGAAACCTGTCACTTATTATTATGTGACTGGTTCATAAAAACAGCAGAAATGCTTCTAAGGGAAGTGGTCACCTTTACAAACAAAGAATGAACTGGTGGCACAGCCTGCTGAGCCCTGTGAATAGCACACCCACCTTCCAGGCTGCCCTTGAGGAGGTGCTGTTCACCGCTCCCCACGCAGGCCTCCGCCTCTGAGGCCCAGCACCCCTCAAGGGCCCTTTCCTCAGGGGGGTCGTTAAGGATCCCTTTTTCACAGGTTTCTTCTGGGGTCCCCTCAGGGGTCTCTTTGCTGCTCCCCTCACCAGTTTTTTTCCAGATCGCCTTATAGGTTTCCTCAAGGATCCCTTCATGGGCCTCCTTCTGGGTCCCATCACAAGTTCCTTCAAAGGTGTCTTCATTGCTGTCCTCGTGAGTCTCTTCACAGGTTCCTTCATGGGTGTCTTCAAAGGTTTCCTCACGGGTGCCTCCACAGGTTCCCCTGAAGATTTGGGTTCTTTCATGGGTCTCTTCTCAGGCTCAGGTCCCCTCACGGGTCGCTTGACAGGTTCACTCATAGGTCTAATTACAGGATCCCTCAAGGGTGTCTTCACAGGTTCACTCACGGGTCTCTTCATGAGACCCCTCAGAGGTGCTTCCACAGGTCCCCTCATGGGTCGCTTCACAGGTTCAGTCATAGGTCTACTCACAGGATCCCTCAAGGGTGTCTTCACAGGTTCATTCATGGGTCTCTTTGTGGGACCCCTCACAAGTGCCCCCACAAGTCCCCTCTTGGGCTCCTGTCCCTTCACAGGTTCACTCACAGGTCTATTCCCAGGCTCCCTCATAGGTCCCCTCACAGGTTCCCTCTCAGGCTCAGGTTGCCTCATGGATTCCCTCACGGGTTCCTTCACAACACCTGCTGCAGCCTCCCTCCCAGCTTCTGTGGCGGCCCACACACTCATTGCGCCTGGCTGGAGCCAGGCTCTGTTCCTGAGCTGCACAGGCATCCTTCAGCCAGCAGCTCTTTCTGGGCAGTGAGCACACGAGCCTGCCTGGCCCCAAGCATTCTGCTCTGGGCTGTGGCATCACAATGGGCTCTATGACAGACTGAGACCTAAGGGTCACATGGGGCTGGGCTCCCACACCACCACCCAAGGAGTCAGAGGCCCAAAGATGAGGAGAGTGAGAGTAGGCCCAGGAAGCAGCCTCCGTTGACAAGGAGGCTGTGTGGTGGGTTGAATGATAGCCCCTAAAACAATGTGTCTATGGTCCTGATGCACAGAACCTATAAATGTGACCTTAGTTGCAAATAGGGTCTTTGCAGATATAAATTAGATCATTCTGGATTATCCAGTGGGCCTAAAATCCAATGTCAACTGTCCTTATAAGAGACACACAGAAGATGGACAGGGAGGAGGAAGACACCCTGTGAAGTTGGAATGATACAGGGTGAGCGAAAAGACACCTGGAGCCCCAAGAAGCAGGGGAGGCAGGAAGGAACTTCACCTGGTGTCTCTAGAAGGAGCGTAGCTCTGCAACACCCTGACTTCAGACTTTCAGCTTCCAGAGTCAAGAGAATAGATTTCTGTGGTTTTAAGCTGCCTAGTCCCTCACACTTTGCTCTGGTAGCCCCAGGACACTAACACACCTAGTCAGGCTGAAGGCTGGGCCCACAGACTCACCTCCTCAAACACATTCTTCCGGAAGTCAAGCTCTTCCTGTAGGCTCTGGCAGCGGTTCTCCAAGTCCACGCGCATCAGCGTCTCCTTCTCCAGCTGCTTTTTAGCCACTGAGTGGCCATCCTCTGCCTGAGAGACATAGGACAGTAAGCAGAGGTAACAATCTGCCTGGTGCACATGCCCTACTGGGGAGTCCCCTGGCCACTGTGGCCCCAGGAACTGTCTGGAGCATACCTTGGCCAGCTGGGCCCGCAGCTCAGCCACATCGCTTTCCAGGCCACGCTTGTCGCTGAGGGCAGCAGCCAGCTCCGCCTCACTCCGGTGAAACAAGGACTCCAGATCTTTGACCCGGCCCTGTGCCACAGTGAGTTCACCCTCCCTCTTCTTGGCACTGAAAGTCAAAAGAAAAGATTGGCTGAGGGGGGAGCCACCTGGCCCCATGGAGCACCTCAGGAAGCACCAGGCAAGCTGGCAAAGGTGCCAGGAAGCCCATGGGCAAGGTCACTGGGACCTCTGAGCCCAAGGCACTCAGTGTTAGAAAGGCCCTAACAATGGGGTCCCAGGCCTCAGGATCAAAGGTCCACATGTTCCTCAAATCTGCTCTGGACCATCGGGAACCCCATAAGCAACACAAGTGCCTGCAACCTACCTGAAGTCCTGGGTTTCACACCCTTTGTTACCAATTTTAGATACAGGAGAGATCATTTAGGGGAGAACTTAGGTTTAAAAAAAAAAATTAATATACACACCATTAAAGTTAACAATTAAAAACCCTGGCTTTTGCAAAGTTCATCTTCTTTGGAAACTTTTGCTATTTTAAGTAGGCTCACCTGGTGTTCCATTAAACCAAATCATTTCTGGTATTAAATATTTAGGATAGCAAATGCCCAGATTATTTTAATACACAAATGTTAACAGTGTGGACCTTTTAGGCTCTTGAATGTTTGTAAATATAATTTGAAATCTTGGAGTTGAATGTTTACCTCCCAAAGGAACTAATTGTGCTCCTCCCCAAGCAACAGTGGAACACTCAACTTTTTCTTTTCTTTTTTTCAGACAGAGTTTCACTTCTTGCCCTTGGTAGAGTGCCCTTGTATCATAGCTCGCGGCAGCCTTAAACTCTTGGGCTCCAGCGATTCTGTTGTGTCAACCTCCCAAGTAGCTGGGACTACAGGCCCCCTCCACAATTCCTGGCTATTTTTAGTGACCAGGTCTCACTCTTGCTCAGGCTGGTGTTGAACCTGTGAGCTCAGGCAATTCACCAGCCTCAGCCTCCCACAGTGCTACGATTACAGGCGTGAGCCACTGCGCCCAGCCCAACCCAACCTTTTTCAACCTCAGAACTGCTGACACGTGAGGCCATCCTGGGCCCTATGGGTACTGAGCAGTGTCCTTGCCTCTACCCACTCCATGCCAGGCGCACTCCTCAAGTGGTGACAACCACATGTCCCACATATACTCCACCCTGTCCCCTGGGGACAGAATCACTCCAGACTGAGGGAACAACACAGCAAAAGATACTGTTGGCATTAGCAGCAGACACCATACCCAGTGACTCAAGCCTGAGTCCAGAGATAATAACTGAGGCTTCCCTCTAGCCCAGCAGACTGGGCTGCCCACTTCTGCTCCCACTTCCTTTAAACGGGCCCCTCAGGCATTTGCCCATGAACTTAAAAGTGCTGCACACGCCATTCCCACAAACTTGTACACTGCTAGCAGCCATGCGCTCTCCCTGGGAGTGTACATTCCTGCCTCTCCTGAGCTGAGGACAGAGGACTGCCCTCCCAATCACAGCACCCTCTCTGCAAAGGATCTGTAATAAATCCCTGAACGTGTTTGCTGTCATGGTGGCGTGTTGAATTTGCACCTTCTGTTGAAAGATCAGGCTGGGCTTCCCAGTGCCCCAGGCATCATCTGGATACATGTCAGATATGTAGCACAAGGGGCATTGCCAGTGTGAACTAGTTTCCTGAGTAAGGGATTGTGGTTGCACAAACTAGGCTTTAGGCTTCCGCCAGGTAAGAACACACTATGAAAGGTGAACTGCAAACACCATGTCTCCTCCCCATGTTTCCCACTGGGGCAAGGCAGCTGTCTGCTCTGGCGCGAGGAGCCCCATGTGGCGGCAGCCCTCAGAACATTGGAAACACTGGGGACAGAGAGGCCTAGGCTGGAAGCTTCTGTGAGTTGGAGTAGCATAAAAATCAGTGACTTTAGCCACTAAGCTGTGTCCCCAATTTGGGACACTAAGTTCTATTTCCACTGAGGGTCTGGAGGTGCAGACAACCACAGTCCTGAGCTCACCGTCACACAGAGCTGCATGCCCTGTATTCCCAGAGTGCATTTTTAGAGTGGTTTTGGGGAAACTGGAAATCATTTGTCCAACAACTCCTGCCTGAGCACCCGCTGTGTGGAAAGTGCTGCTCTTACACCAGGGACGCATCTAAAACAACACACCACCTCACACCACATGTCCTTTTGGGAGGTGGCCATCGTCACACAGCTGCCTGTCAGAAGGGAGGATGCTGGAGCAGAGAAGAGAGACGAGGCCCACGTATGTGCTGGGAAATGACCCTGGGGATAAAGACCTGAGCAGAAGCTTGGGAAGGAGTCATGGCAATCACTGCTGAAAGAGGGGAATTCCAGGCAGAGTGGACAGCAGTGCAAGGCCTTGGGGTGATAGGAGCAGACATGTCAGGGAACCCGGGGAGTTCCTGAACAAATGTCTACATCATAAGGTTCACAGAACTTGTGCAAAACTTCACTGGCTCACAAGAACTTCAAGAAGCTTGACCAAATTCCTCAACCACATGTGAACCTTCCTGGGGACCTAATGGAATTTGGCTTATCAGGTCCTCCAGGAGCTACCTGCGTTTGTCATCCTGAAGTTTTGGTGATAAATTGGCTAGAAAAATAAAAACACTAGATGCAACCTGTCAGGAAGGTGACTGTGAGGGGCTACACAAACAGACGAAGAAAGATCACACCACTGTGGGATGCCTGCCACAGGGAGCTGTCCAGGAGACTGTGGATCAGGAAACCCAAATGCCTAGGTCAGCACAGGGTAGTATTTTTCAAAAGTCTTAACACTGAGGTGAAATTCACATAATGTGAAATTAATTCCATGTCTTAAAGAGAACAATTCAGAGGTGTCTGGAATGTCTCCCACACTATGTGGCTCTGCCTCTGTCCAGGCCTGCACAGGGCAACTTTGGTATTTTATAGCTCCCATAAATCCCTTTGGAGTCAGGCCATGCAGTTCTGCTGAAAAGTCTACTTGCTAAGCATGGAGCAGGTGCTACAGACAGACGGCCTGGAGCCACAGCCCACTCAGGCCTGGCTGCTGGGCCCCAGCCACTCAGGTAGGATGTGGTGCTGCGTGGACTACACCGAGCAGTCTGGCTGCTGGGTCCCTGGCTCATGGCCACCACCAGAGAGTAAATGGAGCACAGGCCCCAAGTAGGTGGGTGGGGGTGCCTGGCCCACCCAGAGCTGACCTCTCTTGGAGGAAGGAAGCTAGCTCTCCACAGAGATAGCACTGGCCTAGGCAGACAGAGGGTGCCCAGATGGAGGACTGCCCATCATCTGGAGATCCCTGATCATTATTCTGGTCACACTCCAACATGGGGACAACACAGACTCTCAAGCCACCTGCTAGTGCTTCCTCAGGCCACAAGATGCCTGTCACACCTCATACTGGCTGGCAGAAGCACCAGGAATGCCTGTGCCCTTCAGGTGGCACCCACAGGTCCCTCCATGTTGGGCCAGGCCAGGGGTACAGGGGTGCACGGCTCTGGGGAGAATAGGAGAAAGCAAGAACACCCTATCCCTTCCCTGCTCGGAGATGAATTCCACAGATGGAGAGGTACCTACAGATGCGTGAGCACCAGCAACCAGAGCCTGTGGAAGACGGTGCCTGTAGGCAGGGCATGGGAAGCTTAACTCTAGGTTGAACCTCAAGCCTGATGTTTCATGGGCCCCTGTAGCACCACTGGATACAATGTCTTTGTCCTTGTCATTCTGTCTACAACACCCTGTACCCTGAATTGGGTGAGTCTCGCAGAAGGACTGAGGGATGATGAGGGAGGAACTCTCCTGACAATGGACACAGCTGTCACCCCAAACTGCAGGGAACAACAAGAGCAGCCTAAATGACTTGTGACTACACTGAACACATACCCGAATCCGAATGTTCCACCTCCCACCATGTGTGGAACAAAAGCAAGGCACAAAGAACATCTGACAACAGGGAAATACTCATGAAGGTTCGTAGGTCAAAAGCTTCTGTGGTTTGAATGAGAGCGTGCGTGTACACCTGTACACATGAGGAGAGGAGCCAAGTTGTCTCCGGGGAAGGCCCATGGGGGATGTTACTTTTCAGCTTAAACTACCTCATGTTTCCCACTTTCTGGACAGTAAATATCTACAACTTTCACAGAAGCAGAAGAAAGTGACTTGGCAGCCACTAGTGGGGGACAGGGAGGCCCAGGCTGGCAGTCAGTGCCACCCAGGCTGACCCAAGTCAAGATACCAACCCCCAGAGGGCCTAGGAGGGTTTCTCAGGGTCTCACCCATCCAAGCCCCAGGATCAGGGCTACACGGAGCCAGCTGGGACAGCTCACCTCTTGTTGACCTCCTCCAGCTCAGCTCTCAGTTTCCCCAATTCGATCTGCAGCCTGGCGCGCTCTCGGGCCGTCTCGTCTAGGACTCTTCGGGCATCAGCCAGCTCCGACTCGTACAGCGCCTTGATACCACTCACCTCAGGAGACACAAGCCAAGGTGAAGGCTGAGGATAACCTTCTCTATCCCCAGGCTCAGTGCACAGAAAAAGAGGGTGACAACCAGGAACACCCAGCCACCCCATGGTACCCAGACACAAACTCAACAGAGAGGGCTCCTGTCAAAGAGGGGCCAGCCCCCCTGAAGGAAGCCTGTTATCTGAGAATCCCCCTTCTCCCTAGGACACCCCCCCTACCCCCCCTCCCGGAAAGAACTGCCTCCCTTCCCTAAGCCCCGGCCCAGCACAGAGCAGCTCCCTGGTGGTAGAGCTCAAAGCCCTGGATCCAGCCTGTGACCCAGAGCACCTGCCTCCTGGATGGAACCTGTCCCCTCAACCAGAGGCCACACCCAGACATGCAGACCCTTAGCTGTTGCCATGGCTACAAAGTGCCTGCTCATTATGTACATTTTTCACAGCCATACTTTCTGAAATCAGAAAATTAGTGCGATCATTTCTTTTTTTTGACACAGATTCTCACTCTGTCACCCTGGGTAGAGTACTGTGACATCATAGCTCACAGCAACCTTAAACTCTTGGGTTCAAGAGATCCCCTTGCTTCAGCTTCCCTAGTAGCTGAGACTACAGGTGCCTACCACAATGCCCAGCTAGTTTTTCTATTTTTTGTTTTTTTAGTAGAAACAGGGCCTTGCTTTTACTCAGGCTGGTCTTCAACTCCTGATCTCAGGCTATCTACTTGCCCTGCCCTCCCAGAGTGCTAGGATTATAGGCATGAGCCACCGTGCCAAGCCTGGTGTGAATATTTAATTAAGGGTCTCTCTTCTCTCCACACCATGGACACTTGGGCCAGATTGTTCTCTGGGGTAGGGCCATCCTGGGCACCGTGGAGTGCCAAGCAGTGTCCCTGCCTCCACCCTCTCCAAGTCATGAGCACCCCTTTTACTGTCTCCACAACCACAGATATCACAACCATTGGGCTAATACACGGGTCATTTTGAGAGTTTTGAGATATACAGAAATCAAGAAATGTAAAATCCATGTAGACAGAAACAAATGAAGCCCTCCAAGCCACAATGATGAGCTGAACAAGTTGAAACCCCCACAGGGGAATCAGAAAGGATAGATGCTGTCGACTGCATTTCTTTCTTTCTTTCTTTTCTTTTTTTTTTGTAGAGACAGTCTCACTCTATTGCCCTCGGTAGAGTGCAGTGGCGTCACACAGCTCACAGCAACCTCCAACTCCTGGGCTTAGGTGATTCTCTTGCCTCAGCTGCCCAAGTAGCTGGGAGTACAGGTGCCTGCCACAACGCCCGCTAATTTTTTTTGTTTTGCAGTTCAGCTGGGCCTGGGTTTGAACCCGCCACCCTCGGTACATGGGGCCAGCGCCCTACTTGCTGAGTCACAGGCGCTGCCTTGACTGCGTTTCTTGAAAGTAAAAGCGTGGACCATGACACAATCTGTCTCAAAACTTTAGTACTGACCCACATATAACATTTCTTCTCTTCCAAAAGCTACTGTTTGGTTGGTGACATGCCTCAGACATGAAGATGGATGCTGTCACCAAGCTCCTAGGTGATGGTATTGTCTTTGGATGCTCTGCCTGTATTCACACTCCTGCTACAGGACAGCAAACTTAAGCTCAGCTAAGACCCAGCTCAGCCTGCCTTCTTGCCACTTTCCCGTCCCCTCGGGGGAGGCCGACATGCAGCCTTCTGTGCCTAGCCCCCAAGCACACGAAACATTCTCAGGGTCTGAACCCTCTGTGGGGCCTGCGGGCTGATGCATCACCTGGAGGCTCCTGGGCAGGAGTTCCTAGGATCCAGAGTCCCCAGCTGCCCATCCAGCCACCCCTACCTGTCCCCACAGAGACTTGGCCCAGCCAGCAAGTGGGGAGAGGGCAGGAAGCAGGAAAAACCAGGGATTGACAGAGCAGGCAAAAGGGACCAGGATGCCCTGCAGGGCCACCAGATAAGGAAAGTCCCTCCCGGAGCCCCAGCTCATGACTGCTCATGACACCAAGTTCAAAGGCCAGCTGGTGATAAAAGGAAGCCCCTCCTAAACCTGTCCCTAAAGAGGGCCCTCTGGGGACACTTGGCTACAAGCACACTCCTGAAAGGCAACAGCCTCCATTCCTGCTAACTCCACTACCATAGCCGCCACCTGCCCAGCTTCCCATGTGCTACTGCTGCCCAGGTCACACACCAGCTGGGAGCATGGCTCAAATTTCTGTGGCTGCCTAGCCCTCCTCCCTCCCCCAACAAGATCATACACTTAATGTGTTTAACAACGTGGAAACAAATCACAGCAAGAACCACTTAACAGTCACTAGGGTACTGATCGAAACAACAGTCTGAAGTGCTGGTGAGGATGTGAAGAAATGGGAAACCCTTGTGTTTGGCTGGTGGGAATGTAGCACGTGAAGCCACACTGGAAAACAGTCTGGTGGGACCTCCAAAGGTTAAATGCAGAATCACCATAGATCCATCAATTCCACTCCCATGTATATACCCCATGAAATGAAAACATACATCCACGTATGTTTGAAATTCATACACTAATATTCATGGCATCGTCATTCACAACAGCCAAAAGGTAGAATCACTGACTGTCCATCAATGGATGATGTATAAACCCCACGTGGTTCATCCATGCAACAGGATTATTACTCAGCCATGAAAAAGAACGAGGCTTTGACACAGGCTACAAAATGGATGAACCTTGAGGACATTGTGCTCAGTGAGAGAAGCAGACATAGAAGGACACACAGTGTGAGACTCCATTTATAAGAAATGTCCAGAACAGGCAGGCCCAGAAACAGAAAGCGGATTAGTGGTTGTCAGGAGCTGAGAGGATTGAGAATGACAGCCATGGGAGAAGGCTTCTTTTGAGTGTTGTGAGAAAGCTCCAGAATTAGATAGAGGTGGTGGTTGCACAGCTCTGAATATACTAAAAATGCTTAACTATATAGTGGAACTGGGCGAACTGTATGAGATGTGGATTAACTGCTACAACTCTACCTGGTGCTAACAGACAAAGCCACTCTGAAGGCTGTGCCATCCCCGTAAGCATATAGGACAGCAAACATCTGTGCGTAGCAGGCACCGGATCAGCCTGGACCCTGAGGGGCCACCTCCCCTGTTACAGACAAGGTCCCTGAGCAGAGGGAGCTGCCATGGACATGCTAATTAGTAGGGTGACCATATGCTCAGGACCATGGGGGTGCCCGGGTATGATTCTCAGTGTTCAAACCAGAACATCCCAGAAGACGTGGGACTTAACCAGTCTGAACCTGGCTCCCATAAACTTCTAATACCATATTTTTATTGTACCTTTTCTGTGTACCTATATGTTTAGATACAAAAATAGTCCTATGTTACAGTCACCTACAGCAGTCACATGCTGTACAGACAGAAGCCTAGGAGCACCACGCAGTCCAGGTGTGCAGCCTGTCACACACCTAGGCCTGGGTGAATATACTGTGCTGTGTGCACCACAGAGGAATTTTTTTTGTTTTTCTTTTTTTGGAGACAGATCTCCCTTTCTTGCCCTGGGTAGAAAGTGAGCTACCACCCCCAGTCCTAATTTTGATTTTCAAAAAATATTCCATTAAAATATTATTCAGAGGCTGGGCGTGGTGGCTCACACTTGTAATCCTAGCACTCTGGGAGGCCGAGACGGGTGGATTGCCCTCAGCTCACAGGTTCAAGACCAGCCTAAGCAAGAGTGAGACCCCCATCTCTAAAAATAGACACTTTGTGGCAGGTGCCCGTAGTCCCAGCTACTTGGGAGGCTGCAGCAAGAGCATGGCTTGAGCCCAAGAGTTTGAGGTTGCTGTGAGCTATGATGCCACAGGACTCTACTGAGGGTGACATGAGACATCAGTCTCAAAGGAAAAAAGAAAATTATTCATCCCATCACTCCAGTCTGACTATAAGAAAAACATCAGACAAACCCAACTGAGAGACACTTTACAAAATACCTGACCAGTCAGTCAAGACTGTCCAGGGCATCTAAAACAGGAGCATCTAAGAAACTGTCACAGCCCAGAGGTGCCTGAGAGGTGACAACTGACTGTCATGTGAGATCTTGGGCAGGACCCCAGAGCAGGAAGGGCCATTAGGGGAAATTGAGGAAATCTGGATAAATTGTATAGGCATTAGTTAAGGGTATAAGGCATAAGGCAGTTATATATAGTCAGTTCTGCAAACTCTGGCCCAAGGGCCAGCTCCTGCCACCACCTGGTTTTGTCTACCCTGCAAGCCCACAATGGTGTTTACATTTTTAAAATTTATTTTCATTTTTAAAATTCTTTCAATAAACAAACATAGATTGGTTTCTATTGTTTTTGGGTTTTTTTAGATTTTTGAATTTTTAAATGGCTAGAGAAAAAGGAAAAAATATATATATTTTTTGTAAGACAGGCTAATTCTATGAATTTCCCATTTTAGCAAATCCTAATAAATTTTATAAGCACACAGTTGTGCCCATTTATTTGCATATGGTCCACGACAGCCGTTCACCCTACACCAGCAGAATTGAATAGTCAGACAGAGGCTCGGTGCCTATGGCTCAACGGGCTAAGACGCCAGCCACGTACACCTGAGCTGGTGGGTTTGAATCCAGCCCGGGCCCGCCAAACAACAATGATGGCTGCAACCAAAAAATGGCCAGGCATTGTGGCGGGCGCCTGTAGTCCCAGCGACTTGGGAGGTGGAGGCAAGAGACTCGCTTGAGCCCAGGAATTGGAGGTTGCTATGAGCTGTGATGCCACAGCACTCTATCCAGGGTGACAGCTTGAGGCTCTGTCCCCCCCCCAAAAAAATAGTCAGACAGAGACTACCTGGCCAGCAAAGTCAAAAATACTGCCAGTACCCAGTCTACAGCACTGCGGTAAGGAGAAGGGCACATCTCACAAAGACCCTTTCAGCCCATGGGACAGGTGCAGTGTGCCCGGCAGGACCTCATTCCCTGTACTTGTGAAGGCTGCAAGGACAGAGACATTGTGCAAGCCCCAGGCTTGAGGAATCCTAACAAATGTGTCAGCATCTGTTGGCCTGGAGGGTGGGGGTCAGATAACCCAAGATGGCCTTTTCGTGGAATCCCACAGACACACAGCACAGCATGACCTAGCTAGAAGACGTCACTAGGGGCCAAAACTGCCCTAAGAACTACAGCTCTGCAGGGAAAATCAGACACCAACTGGGGCC
Source organism: Perodicticus potto (assembly GCA_963574655.1). NCBI lineage: Eukaryota > Metazoa > Chordata > Mammalia > Primates > Lorisidae > Perodicticus > Perodicticus potto. The sequence continues at coordinate 89,431 of CAUYRH010170030.1, read as the reverse complement.
ACCTCCTTCCACCATACTCCCCAGAGCCCAGCCCTGGCTCTGAGCTCCCTGGGTCCACCCTGGGCTGCCCTGAGCAGCCACCGGACACCAGGGGTGGGGGAAGGGAAGACAAACTAAAGCCAAGTTTCCTCCCATAGGAACTTAACACCTCACAGGGAGGGCTCCCAGAGTACCTACACCCCCCCCATTCCCACTGCTCTGCCAGCACCCCAGGACCCAGGGATCTTTCTCCAACTAACATCCACCTGGCCAGCTCTCCACCCCTTGGCATCCCACAAATCCTCCAGTGATATCTCCCTGTGGCCATCTGTCCATGCCGCCAAAAAAGATGTCAACCAACGTCACATGGGAAAGGTCCGGAATCCACATGGGGATATGGTTTTGTGCATGATCAAGTGTGAAAGGAAGACAACTCAATGGACAAGAAAAAAAGGGCAAGACATGCAAGAGGAGGGTCGGGGCAGGGGGCTTCGATGGTTTACCGTATACACCAGGGCTGCTTGAATGGCACATTTGTTGTCACTTATAGAATGTTAAAGGCATCCTCAAAGAATTTCTATAGCAACTCCCTACCTCCAGTGCAGTTTCTCAAACTTGAAACTGACATGTGGGCTGGGCAAGTCTTTTCTCAGGATGCTGAGGAGGGAGCATCCCTGGCCTCTACCCACTCCAGGCAAGTGGCATCTCCCTCCAATTTTGACAACCACAAATGTCTCCAGTCTGGGTCAGATATCCCCTGGGGGCAAGATCCAGGCAGGTGCGATCACTGCTGGGCAGGTAAAGTATACACTCCTCAGTACCACAGACAGCCTGGGGTCCCTCCTATTGAGAGCCCCTTCCCCTGTTCCCTTCCTGCCAGCCTGAGCCCAAGGCTGCTCCCTGAACCCCACCAGGCCTATCTCTACTTAGAAGGCCCTCCTACTGCAGCCCCCAGCGACTCCAGGTCCCTCTCTCTGTAAAGCCCATGTGATGCCCCTCCCATCCCTCAGTGGGTTTTTAGCACCCTCCTCCAACCAGTGAATGGGCATTTACCCCTCACACCCCAGCAGCTGGCTCCTGGACAAATGGCACTGGGTAGAACTCCCAGCTGTCCCCCTGCAACACATTCAGCAGACATAGCTGGGCAACAAAGCAAGAGTGACACTTCAAGCACTCGGCTCCCCTTGTTCCCACTTTGGCCCAGAGTTAGTCCCACATTCCACCCAGATTGAGCCAACACAGCAACAGAGGACACCACCATTGCCCAGACAGGTGGCTAGCCCAGGGTCAGGCAGGATGCCTGGCCAGTAGGGGGCAGCCAGTATCCCCCAAAGTTCTTGCAGTTGTTTGTTCCACTCACAGGTGGGAGAACGGAAGCCCAAAGACAACAAGAAACTAGCTCAGAGACTGAGTATCCACCAGTCTGGCAGGTGGGAACAGGGGTGAGTCCTGAGGCTTCTCTGCCCTGATAAGGTAGAGAGGCAGCCACTGGAAGCCAGGACCATCCTGCCCCACTGGACAGATGGCAAAATCAAGGCTCCAAGAGAGCTCAGGCTCTGAGTGGGCTGCCCAAAGTTACACTAATTAAAAAACAGGGGCCCACAATGACTAGGATACCACCACCAATTATGGGATCTTCCACTTCTCAGAAAGCATAAGTGGTGGGGCACTAACGGTGGTAACAGAACAGTCCTTTATCTTACCGCTTTTATCTTTATCAGTCACTTTCATCTTACAAAATAGTTTATTCTAGAAGCCTGGCAGATAACTCCAAGATACAGGTATTACAATTATACTCATTTCAAAGATGAGGACACTGAGACCCAGAGAGGTTAAGTGATTAGCCCAAGGTCACACAGGAGGTAAGTAAGTGGCTCCTCTCCAGAAGTCTATTATTTGGCCCATTCTCCAGATGAGGAAGTGGAAGCTCAGAGTGGTAAATCCTAGCTCCAGGGCCTGGCTTCCCCACTGGGACAATTGGACCCAGTGGCCTCAACCCATGTCAAGAGCCAAGTGCAGGGGGTGCTCCTCCCTCCCGGCTTATTCTGAAAACCTGCTCTTGGCCTGAGCATGGCTGGTGGGAAGGAAAAAGAACCACTTGGGGTTAGGCTGGTGGCAGGGGTTCCCACCCCAGGACAAATCACACCCAGGGGGGTGACCCTCTGCCCTTTTATCCTCTCTGGAGGTAGATTTTCCTAGACCCTTCTCCCTCAGTCTGCACTGAAGTCCTAGGCCCATCTGGGACCCCCCAAATTCCCAGTAGATTGCAGACCTCTTGTCACCCCCTTCCTTCATATTCCCTAGGGGAGCAACTGGTGCCCCCAGGGCCAAACTAAAGGCTTCCCAAGTTTCCCATGGGACCCCCAAGGTATCAGAATCCTTCCCTTGGTTCGGTGCCTATGGCTCAACGGGCTAAGGCGCCAGCCACGTACACCTGAGCTGACGGGTTCAAATCCAGCCCGGCCCACCAAACAACAATGACGGCTGCAACCAAAAAATGGCCGGGTGTTGTGGTGGGCGCCTGTAGTCCCAGCTGCTTGGGAGGCGGAGCAGGAGACTCGCTTGAGCCCAGGAATTGGAGGTTGCTGTGAGCTGTGATGCCACAGCACTCTATCCAGGGTGACAGCTTGAGGCTCTATCTCAAAAAAAAACCCTTCGCCCTAGCCACGGTAGAGATGGAGCTTTTGGCCTAACATCCACCTCAACTATCTCTCAGGGATTCATCAAAGGAACCCCTCTCTCCCAAAAGTTCCATGGAGAACTGAGGCCACGTGACTCATCCCAGGATGCCTCCATATGACCCTCCAATGTCCCAAGACTCCCTCAGAGGGCCTCAGTTCCCCAGTTTCCTTGGGGACCAAAGACTGCCCTTTCTACTCCCAGGATACCCAAATACCCAGGATCATCCCTGGAGAACCCTTCCATCCCTTAGGGGTAGGGTCTACCCTGGTTCATATCTCCTCAGCCAGGAGATCCCCAAATCTCCTTGGAATCCTATGAGGAAAAGGCACTCTGGAGACTCCAGCCGATACTAAGGAGACATCGCTCTAATTAGAGCACCCCAATCTGCACCCCTCACATGAGGGGTCCTAAAATTCTCTGAGGACTCTCCTCTGCAGTCCTTGGTGGGCGAAGCCTGCCTAGTCTGCACACTCACTCAGGGGCCCCTGAAACCCCTCTGGGGCCTCTGAAGACGGTCTTGTCTCCTGCACCCCTAGCTCAGCAGTCCTCCGAGATCACAGATTATTCGGCGGGCAGGGCATGGACTGTCTGCAATCCTCACTTGGGAGCTCCTGAAACTTCTTGGGGACCTGAGAGGATGGAGCTCGTTCCCTTCTGGACTCCCTCATCAAGGGTCCCCCGAGATCGCAGACCCTTCAGGGGGCAAGTCCTGTCCGGTGTGCACCTCTTTACTCACGGGCCCCCTTAAACTCCCAAAACGATGGGGCCGGTTCCCGTCTGCACCGCTTGCTCAGAGATCCCAAGAGACAGCGAACTCAGTGGTGGGCGGGGCCTGTCCGGTCTGCACCCCTCACTCGGAGGTCCTCCGGAGCCCCCCTTAGAGGACGGAGCCTGCCCAGCCTGCACCGCTCATTCAGGGCTCCTCTAGAGAACGGAACCCATCCCCATCTGCTCAGGGGTCCTCCAAGACCGCGGACCCCGCGGTGGGCGGGGCCTGCCGGGCCCGCACCTTTCACTCGCGGCCCCTCCGAATCCCCCAGTGAACCTCCCAGGAGTCTCCGCCCGCCTGGCTCCGAGGACCCCAAGCCGCTCCTCTACCTCTCGAGTGGTCACCTCCTCCTTCTCGGAGATCTTGAGCAGCAGCCGGTCGTTCTCAAGCTCGAGAGCGCGGACGCGGTCGATGTATTGCGCCAGGCGGTCATTGAGCTCACGCAGCTCCTCCTTCTCCTGCAGCCGCGACAGGCGCGTGGGCGACAGTGGTGTGGCTGGCCCGCCCGCGTGGCCGGACAGCGGCTTGGCCATAGTAGCAGCGGCGGCTCGCGGCCTGCGCGGCTCCCGACGGCGGCCGGGGCTCGGCGGGCTCATTCAATCCGCGCCGCCGGCTGCAAGATGGCGCCGCGCCGCGCCCGCCGTCCGCCGCCCGCCGCCCGCCGCCCGCGGACGGCCGCCCGCCATCGCGGATCAGCCTGGGACTTGTAGTTCGTCCGCCACACGCGCGCTGGGTGCGCCGGAAATTGTAGTCTCTGCCCGACCTCTCTCAGAGTCTGACGGAGGCAGGCTCGGCTGCAAACTCCTGGATCAGCCACTAGGAGGCGGCATTGCATGGCTGTCTAGCGCCTTGGTTTCCCCACTTACGTAAACCTCACAACATTCTCTGTTGAAACAACCGGACACGAAAGGTCACAAAGTGTGTGGTGCCACTTATATAAAGTGTCCCGACGAAGCTTTCAAGGAACACGATTTAAACAAATTGAGTTTAATGATCTCATTGGCTTTTATTAGCTATTCTTGAATGGGGCAGCATCCCATCTGTTAAACAGGCATTCGAAGAGCTGAATAGAGCAGGGGGGTGAGGGGTGCTTTATAGGCAGAAAGGGGCTGAAGAAAACAAAAATAACGAACAAAAAATAGATTGGTGGACAGCTTGGTTTAGTTATTTTCTTCATAGGGTTAAGGCACAGGGAACTTCTTATCACGCCTGATCAGGTCGACTACACCCCTTTGATTGCTGTGAATCTCCTGGGGTGTTTGCTTGTTTAGACACATGGTCTTGCTTTGTAACCCTGGCTGGAGTGCAGTGGCATCATAACTGCAGCCTCAAAATCCTGGGCTTAAGCGATCCTCCTGCCTTGGCCTCCCAAGTAACTGAGCCTACAGGTGTCACCAACATGCCCAGGTAATTTTTCTTTCTTTCTTTTTTTTTTAGAGATGGGGTCTTGCTATGTTGTCCAGGCTGGTCTCAAACTCCTGGCCTCAAGCGCTCTTCCTGCCTTAAACTCCCAAAGTGCTGGGATTACAGTCATATGCCACTACATCCAGGTATCCTATTTTTTTTTTTTAATTTACATCCTTTAAAGTTCAATTTAATTATGTGAGTCCTTTCTGGTTTGGTCTGGTCTTTTGGGGAGTAGTGCAGGAGCTTATTTTATTGTGATTTTTTTTTTTTTTTTTTTTTTTTTTTGGTGGGGCTGGGTTTGAACCCACCATCTCCGGCATACGGGGCGAGGTCTTACTCCTTTGAGCCACAGGCGCCACCTGCAGGAGCTTATTTTAAAACAACTGGCCTGCTGGGCTTGGTGACTCATGCCTGTAATCCTAGCACTCTGAGAGGCCCAGGCAGGTAGACTGCCTGACCTCACAGGTACAAGACCACCTGAGCAAGAGCGAGACCCCCCTTCTAAAAATGGATGGCTTGAGCCCAAGAGTTTGAAGTTGCTATGAGCTGTGACACCACCACACTCTACTGAGGGCGACATAGTGAGACTCTGTCTCAAAAACATAAATAAAACAACTGGTCTTCCTTAAATTTTATTGTACAAGACAAGTCTATACAGTAGGGCTTCCCCAACTCCATGCTAAGGATGTTTGCGGCCAGATCATACTCTGTTGCTGGCGGTAGCGGTAAGGAGGTTCCACCCACTTGATACCTGGAGCACCCCACCCAGTTATGACACCCAAATATGTCTCCAGACATTGCCACGTGTCAGCTGGTGGGCTAAATTGCCCCTGATTGGAGAACCATTTCCTCTTGCCCTGGAACAGGCCAGGTGTTTCCTCTACCTGGAGAATTCCTCTTTCCCACATATCCCACCTTAGGGAACTCAGCTCAGCCCCTACAAGTCACTGGCTGAGAACTTAAATCACTTTCCAGCATACTGAGGACCCCAGGGGGAAATCTCCACATGCTGCCATCTGCCTTAGACACCTAATACTCACTGGCTAACATTCCCCTCTTACCAAATGGACCTCAGCCTCGGTACCCAGACTGTAACGTCGCATTGAAGAACCTGATACTGTTTCCGTCCTTCATACGGACAGGAATATTAAAATATAAAGGCCGTTGTAAAACGTGTAAGGATTTAAAGCAAAATATGAAATAAGTCAGAGGCCCTGCAGGCCCTACCTATGTCCCACTCCGACGCTCTCCCGCCCGCAGGTCTTTGCGTTCCCCTAGCCAGGATCTCCGTTTCCTTCTTGACTGCACGTGCCTGGGCCTCAGTCTTTCCCTCTGCAAGCTGGGGTCTCGAACCCATTGCCACCCTTCCCGTCTCGGAGAAGGGTAGGGGCAGGGGGTTCCCGGAGCTGTCCCCGCGAAACCTCCCCTCTCCCCAGGGGCTGGACTCCAAGTCCCAAAAAGCCTTGCGCTTCCCGTGGGTGGGGCCCTGGACTCTCCCACCCACCCACCCCCGCCCAGCGCGCGCAGTTTGGCAGGCGTCGGGCAATTTTCAAATCTTGGCGCAGAACAAGAGAGGCGGAACAGCTGCGGCCTTGGTCGCCCCCAAATCCTTACCTCCCTCCCCCATCACCCTCGCTGGAGAGCCCGAGATTCGGGACACCCCGCAAAGCTGGTCCGTCCACTCCGCGGACTCTCTGGGCACGACACACGACGGGAAGGGAAAGTGAGGCACGGAAACATTAAGGGCCTATAGAGGGATCCCCGCACCCCAAGCAGGAGCGTGGCAGAGGCGGGATGCGAACGCGAGACCCTCCGAGTTACGAGCGCTAGAAAGTTAATGGCTACTTGCTATCTACTTTGGGGTTAGGGAGTGCAGGGCCCGAGTGAGACATCTCGGATCCCGGCTATGCAGGCGCTGGAACCCCCAGACCGGAACAGTCTCTTCTTCCATCCCTGTGCCTCCACTCGCTTCTGGCGCTGGATTTCCGCGCCAGATTTAAAAAAAAAAAAATCTCAGCCTAACGGCTGCCGCTGGCTCCTGGCCCAGATTTCGAGGCTAGTTCCTGGATCCCGTAGTCTAGATCGTGGAGGGCTGATTCCAGAGCCTGTGTGGGGACAGCGGGGTGGGCTGCCGGAATCGGGAACCTGGATTCCGGAGCCAGGAGAGTAAACCTGGAATCTAGGACCAGAATTCTGGAAACTAGAGCGCGATCCTTTAATTCCAGCAGAAATGTAGGAGGCTGGCAGAGCCCTGGGGGTGAGTGAATGGAGTAGTGACATCAACAGATATTGACTGGGCATCTGCTTTGTGACAGGCACTGGAGAGACAAAGAGCAAACAAATACCCATAATAAATAAGTGAATATATGGTGCGCCTAGAAGATGGTGAGTACAGTGAAAAAATAAAGTGGGGTTGGGCAGCGCCTGCCCCATGTGCTGGAGATGGTGTGTTCAAACCCAGCCCTGGTCAAAAACTGCAAAAAAAAAAAAAAAAAAGAAAGAAAGAAAGAAAAAGTGGGGTAAGGGAGCCAGGGAGTGTGTGGAGTAGGGGTTGCATTTTTATTAAATAGGGTGGACCTCTTGGAAAAGGCAGGAAAAAGCATTTCAGGGAGAAGGAACAGCCAGTGCAAAGTCTGTTTCCTGGACACAGTGGATATGGCAATTAATGAGAACTAGTGGATAGAGGTAGATATGAAAGAAGGACATGCACATCATGGAACATCAGTGTATTAGTTAGCTATTGCTGTGTAACAAATACCCCTGAAATATAACAGCTTACAACGATTCACTTTTCTTTTCTCAGTTTCTGTGGGTCAGGAATCTATATGTGGCTTAGCAAGGGTCATCTGACTCAGGTATTGGAAGCCTGACATTGGGCAGAGTCCACTTCCAAATTTGCTCATACCCTGTTAGAAGGATTCAGTTCCTTGCAGGCTCTTGGACTGAGAGCCTTAGGTCTTTGCCTACTGTTGTCCAGGGACTAGCTCAGTTCCTCATTACATAAGACAGGGAATTTAAGTTGAGTTTTGATACTTGTACTGTTTGTGATAATAGGGAAACGAAAACGGAAAACAACCCAAACATCCATCGAGAACAGACCAATATCTAGATGTAGATTTACACAGTGGAATGTTATACAACAGTGAAAACGAATACAGCTCACCAACACTCCCAAACATAATCTCATGCAAAGGAAAAAAATTGCAGAATACATGCAGTATGCTTCCACTGGCCTCTCACTCTATGACTGATGTTCTTATATAAAGAGGGAAATTCAGACACAGTGATAGACCCATAGGGAGATGGGCAGGTAAAGAAAAGGGCAGAGATGGAGTGATGCCTCTACAGGCTAATGATTTGCCAATAACTAACAGGGAGATGCATGGAACGGATTCTCCCTCAGAACCTCCAGAAGGAACCAGCCCTGCTGACATCTTGATTTTGGACTTCTGGCCTCTAGAACTGAAAGACAATATACTTCTGTTGTTTTAAGCCCCCCAGTTTGTGGCACTTGTTATGGCAGCCCCAGGAGACTCATACCCTGTCTCTGGATCAACTGTAGAGAAAAATTATAAAATAATGTTGAAAGGGAACAATAATTTACTAGATGTCTTTCAATGGAAAACTAGATGTGTCAGTTAGCTATTGCTGTATGATGAATTACCCCGTGTGCAACAGTTGAATACAGCACTTCTTAATAAGTATAATGTATGTTACATATAATAAATATATGATTATAAATAATAATAGCATTTATTGTTTCATGGTTTTTATGGGTCTGGAATCTGGGTGCCCTGTATGAAAGTTTCCCACAAGACTGCAGTGAAGATCTCAGCCAGGGCTATAAGTCTCACCCAAAGCCTCGGACAGGGAAGAATCTGTTTTTGAGCTCATTCATAGGGATGTTGGCAGGATCCACATCATTTTGGACTGTTATATTGAGGCCTCAGTTCCTCTTGGCTATTGGCTGAGGCTGCCTTCAGTTGCTTGCCAGGTATGCCTCTCCATCAGCATGAAAATGCAAGGCTAGGCATAGTGGCCTATACCTGTAATCCTTTTGAGAGGTCAAGGTTAGAGGATCACTTGTGCCCAGGAGTCTGAGACTAGCCTGACCAACATAGTGAGACCCTGTCTCTACAAAAATCTTTAAAAATTAGCTGGGTTTGGTGATGTGCACCTATAGTCCCAGCTACTCATGAGCTGAAGCAGGAGGATCCCTTGAGCCCAGGAGTTGGAGGCTGCAGTGAGCTATGATCGCATTCTGCATTCCAGCCTGAAAGACAGAGCACTGTGTTCCAGCCATGTTGACACAAAATTAACCATCATGGGGAAATCACTGGAGCCAGGCTGGAAGCCGCCCACCCCACTAGCATTGTCTGTGCTGATTCTAAGGGTCCTAGTCTGTTTCATTGTCTTTGAGTTGTTTTACAAGTTTGTAGGGTATAAAACACTCTCCATTGTGTGGTAAGAAATTTAGCCTTGCCCAAAGAGAGGTCTGGCCTTTGTCTTCGGTGACTGGGAGGTGACCTTTAGACCCCTGGAATGTCCTTCCTGATGAGCATATCTTTGTTTGCCTGGAGGCACTGGCCTCTGGACAGTCCAATCTAACAATAGGCTGTATGACCAGTACTGGGCCCTGCTATAGCAGTACTAACCTGGAGAAGGGATGGAGGCAAAGGCCAGTCATGCTGGTGGTGGGTGATGGAGCCCAATAAAAAGCTAGACACCAAAGGTTCAGGTGAGCTTCCCTGCTTGGGAATGCGCTGTGTACATTGTCATACATCCCCGGACTCCAAGAGGAAAGGATGACCACAGCGTCTACCTCTGAGTCCCTCATGGACTCTGCTACTCTCTCTTCTCCGCTGATTGTAACTTGTATCCTTTTGCTGTAATAAAAATTAAAAAATTGTATGGAGTCCTTTACTGGGTGCTGAGTCTTCCTAGCAAGTTACCTACCCACTCTGAGGGTGGTCATGGAGAACCCTAGATTTGTAGCCGGATGGTCTGAACTGATCCTTGAACTTGCAGCTTTTGTCTGAAGTAATGGCCATCTTGTGGGGACTGTGCTTGCTGACCATGCAGCTGGTGAAACTCCAAGCATCCACAGAAATACTAATGAGCTCCTAGAGAACTGAAGATTGCCCTGTGTAATTTTTCATCTACCAAGCAAATTCATCCCAGTATTCTAGTGGTGTGTATAAAACATGTGGTTCTGGGTGGTGCCTGTGGCTCAGTGGTTAGGGCACTGGCCTCTTATACAAAGGGTGATGGTTTCTCTTACTCGGCTCTGGCCAAACTGCAACAAAATTATAACTGGGCGTTGGAGGGGGCGCCTGTAGTTCCAGCTATTTGGGAGGCTCAGGCAAGAGAATCGCCTCAGCCCTGGAGTTGGAGGGTGCTGTGAGCGGTGTGATGCCACAGCACTCTACCAAGTGTGATCAAGTGAGACTCTGTCTCAAAACAAAACAAAACAAAACAAAAAAGTGTGGTTCTTCAAATTCTTCCAACTGAAGGCAACATTCTAACTAGGCCCCTCTTTAATTAATACATTGAATACAATCTTTGACACATTGTATTTGTCACTTAAACTTGTAAGTTTATATGAGAGTCATGCTTCTTCCTTTTTCTTTACTTTTTAAATGTATCTCTTAACATAATGTTCAGACTCCCAAAGGGTCACTGAACCATATTTACACTATTTATTTATTCATTTAGTCATTTTGGGGTTTGGTTTTTTTTTGGTTGTTGGCGGTGTTGTTTATTTTTGAGACAGGGTCACACTCTGTCCCCCAGGTGGGAGTGCAATGGCATCATCATAGCTAATTACAGTCTCCAACTCCTGGGCTTAAGTGATCTTGCCTCAGCCTCCTGAGTAGCTGGGACTACAGGTGTGCCCCACTATGCCTGGCTAAGTTTTTTGTTTGTTTGTTTTGTAGAGACAAGTCTTGCTATGTTGCCCAGGCTAGACTTGAACTCCTGAGCTTGAGGGGTCCTCCCACCTCAGCCTCCCCAATCGCTGAGACTCACAGGGTGGGTTGCCTCCTCCAGCTGCCCCATAGTTGTTGAGCACTTATTATGGACTAGGAATACAGCAATGAGCAAACCAGAAAGAGAAAGTTCTTGCCTTGCTGGATGAATAAGTTAACTACATAGTATGTTAGATCATGTTCAGTACTAAGAAAAAAGAAGCAAAGCCAAGAAGGGGACGTGACACATGGGAGTCGGGGAGGTGGCAAGGAAGCACCACTGCAAGGTGGAGACAGCGATGTGAGGATGTGGGGCTGGGAGAGGTGTTCCAGGGAGGGAACATCGGAAGCAGATGGCTGGAGGGAGTAATGTGCCCAGCACATTCAGAGAACAACAGGAAGTGTTTCCAGGTGGCATTTTGTTTTGAGCAAAGGAACATGATCCAACTTAGGTTTTGGAAGTGTCTGGGTGCTGTAGGGGGGAAGCCAGCTGAGGGGGACATTGGGAGTGTATGGGTCCAGGGAAGAATGGGGGTGGCTTCAACTGATTTTCAAGGAAACTACAGAGGAGAAGATGTGTGAAGCATTATCTACGTGCAAGCCTATTCTAGCTCATTGTTTTTGGTAATCCTTTCTGCAATCTGATTTTCCCCTAAGTGAGGGAGTTTCAGAGAGGTTAAGACACCAACTCAAGGACATACAGCTCATGAGGGGTGCAGGTAGGATTTGAACCAGTGAAGTTGACTTTGGAGCAGAGCCTCACCCACAGCATTTCTTAGCCAGACTCCATCCCAGATACCCCATCCTCCTGCCACACACTGCCACACACATCCCCCTGCCACATACCCCTGTATTGCATCGCCCTGTGTTTCCCAAATGTGCCTCAGCCTTCCGGCCTTTGCTTGTTATCACTGCCACCTGGTGTATGGTTCCCACCTCCTCCCAGACCCTGCCTGTCTTACAAATGTCTCGAAGTTCAGATGATGACTCACCTCCATCCGGAAACCTCTCCTTGGGGACAGGAATCATGTCTTGTTCATCTTTGCAAAAAGGCATGATGTCAGAGCCTAGCTCTTGCCAACAGCTTCCTGGCTGCACCCAGAGTCTAATCCAGACTCCTCCCCACAGCCCCCAAGGCCCACCCCTCTGATCTCCTCTCCTCCCCTTTGCCCCTTGCCCATTGTGCTCCAGCCACTGTCTCCTTTGAACTTGTATGGGAAGAAAGGTCCTCAGAGGCTCTTAATTCTGGCTTTTTCCTTTTTTTTTTTTTTTTTGAGAATTGAGTATCATTCTGTTACCCTGGGTAGAGTGCTGTGGTTTCATCATAGCTCACAGCAACTTCAAACTCTTGGGCTGGAGCAATCCTCTTGCCTCAGCCTCCTGAGTAGCTGGGACTACAGGCATGCACCACTACACCTGGCTAAGTTTTTCTATTTTTAGTAGAGACAGGGTCTCACTCTTGCTCAGGCTGGTCTTGAACTCCTGAGCTCAAGCAATCCCTTCCACCTCATCCTAGGATAACAGATGTAAGTCATTGCACCAGGCTTTTTCATGTCATTCAGGTCTCAGCTCACAAGTTACCTCCTCAGAGCAGCCCGCCCTGACCACCCTCTATGAAGTAACAGTGTACCGTCCTACCCCCACCAAATCAGCATATGTGAAAGTCGGATACCAGTGCCAGTTACAGGGCAGTTACTACATACAGAACCCTATTCTAAGTGTGGACCAGAATTAACTCATTTCATGCTCAGGACAATCCCAGATAATGAACGTTATTATTTCCATTTTGCAAAGGAGAAACTGAGGCACAGAGAAGAGAAAATGATGTGCCCAAGTTCACACAGCTGGCTAGAAAAGGGAGCTGGGTTTTAAACCCAGGTAGTCAGAAGCCTCCCTAGCCACCCACAACCCCTCCCCATGTTCCGTTCTCCCCATTTCCCCACGCTGGCCCCTCACACTGCTGCTGTCTTAGTCTGCTTGCATGCTAGAACTGAATCCCACAGACTGGGCTGCTTAAACAACAGGAATTTATTTCCCACAATCCTGGAGGCTGGAAGTCCAAGAACAAAGTGCTGGCCCAATTCAGTCCCCTAGCTGTGTCCTCACGTGGTGGAGAGAGTGAGCTCTGGTTTCTCTTCTCCTTATAAAATCACTAATCCCATGATGAGGACCCCACCTTCACGATGTCCTCTAAACATAATCACCTCCCAAAGGCCCCACCTCCTAACAGCATCCCTTTGGTGATTAGGTCTTCAACATATGGATTTGGTGGTCACACAAATAGTCAGTATACAGCACCTCCTATAATGTCAGGAGGGCTCCATCTCTGCACTCACCTCTCTCAAACATCCCTCCCAACTCCTGGGACTCCTGACGCTGCAGAGTTCCAGCTCCCATGCTGGGAAGGATCCCTGGATCGACCCCCTCCAGGCAGATGAACTTCTCAATGTACTGGAGACATGGTTTTCTCCTTCGTCCAATAGGAACAACCTCCCTGCCTCCCATGTTTGCTGGGGCAGGTGGGGAGGAGGGATGTCTTAAGAGTCAGGGGAGGCTTGGCACCTGTGGCTCAGCGGGCTAAGGCGCCAGCCACGTACACCTGAGCTGGCGGGTTCGAATCCAGCCCCAGCCCACCAAACGACGATGGCTGCAACCAAAAAAAGGCTGGCGGGCGCCTATAGTCCCAGCTACTTGGGAGGTGGAGGCAAGAGACTCGCTTGAGTCCAGGAATTGGAGGTTGCTGTGAGCTGTGATGTCACAGCACTCTATCCAGAGTGACAGCTTGAGGCTCTGTCTCAAAAAGAAAAAAAAAAATAGTCAGGGGAATGAGACACTCATTTCTGGGGCAAAATGCTAAGGGGGCATCACAAAACTCAGTCACAATGACAATGTTTTCATGCCATTTTGAAAAAGTTCTAAATGGATGCCAAAAAAATTCATGCTGAATAAATTTCCAAAATTTTAAATCAAAACACGATCAGGCATGCTGATTATTATTCTCAGCTCAGGCTCCAAGATGGCACTGTTAGTGATCCCGTCTTGATGAAGAATTTTAGTATCTTTTTCATCGTGGATTTTTTTGGGGGGCTTTCTAATTTAATTTTTTTAAAGACAGGGTCTTGCTGTGGCATCCAAGATGGATCCTAGATCAGTGCAGCCTCATTCGCTCTTGGGCTCAAGCAATTCTTCTGCCTGAGCCGCCCAAGTAGCTAGGACTACAGGCACACACCACCACACCCAGCTAATTTTTTTTCTTATTTTTTGTAGAGATGGGGTTTTACTATGTTGCTCAGGCTAGTCTTGAACTCCTGGCTTGAAATAATCTTCCCACCTTGGCCTCCCAAGTGCTAGGATAACAGGTGTGAGCCACTGAGCCCAGTCACTGGCATTCATTTGATTTAAATTACTGCCCTAAATATAATTTATCTTGTTCTGGATTGGGGGTGATGGTTGCACCAACTCATGATCTTACTAAAACCCACCAAACTGGACATTTAAAAGAGGGAGTTTTATGGCACATGAATTACATCTCAAAAATGAGAGAAGAAAATATCACTTATGACAATTGAGTTTTTTCAGTTTTTTTTACCTGAGATGATGATGACTCACTCTGCTCACTAAAGAGAGCAATCAGAGGCTCAAAGAATATTCCTCCAAGTCCTTCCTCACATGCATCCTCTGTAGCAGCCATAGCAACCTCTTCCCTGACAGGCTGGGCTTTTGTCCAAGCTACTTCCCTGCCTGGGGTTGCATTTCCCATCTGCATCAGGAAAACACCACTCATCCTTCAACCCTGATTTTGAAGGCTGGGTAAGGTGGCTTACGCCTGTAATCCGAGCCCTCAGAGAGGCCGAAGAGGGTGGATTGCTTGAGCTCACGAGTTCGAGACCAGCCTGAGCTAGAGCGAGACCCACATCTCTAAAAATAACCGGACATTGTGGCAAGTATCTGCAGTCCTAGCTACTTAGGAGGCTGAGACAAGAGAATCACTTGAGCCCAAGAGTTTGAGGTTGCTGTGAGCTGTAATGCTATGGCATTCTACAGAGGGTGACACAGTGAGACTCTTTCAAAAAAAAAAAAAAAAAAAAAAAAACCAACAACCAAACAAACTCCAGGTGCAGTGGTTCATGCTTGTAATCCTAGCACTCTAGGAGGCTGAGGTGGGTGGATTGCTTGAGTTCATGAGTTTGAGACCAGCCTAAGCAAAAGCAAGACCCAGTCTCTACTAAAAATAGAAAAACTAAGGCAAGAGGATCGCTTGAGCCCAAGAGTTGGAGGTTGCTGTGAGGTATGATGCCAGGGCACTCTACTCAGGGCAACAGCTTGAGACTTTGTCTCAAAAAAAACAAAAACAAACAACACCCCCACCCCCACCCCCGCCACCACTTTGCTTCATATCTATCCAGACTGACTGCCTTCAGCCTTATTGCCTTCCATTCTTTGGCCTTCTCTCTCTAGATCCTTTCCCCCAGTCCTGACCCCAGGAGGCTTGGAATATCAGGAATATCCTGGAATATCCTGAGGAAACTCAGAGCTCTGGGCTATTTTTTTTTTTTGAGACAGAGCCTCAAGCTTTCACCCTGGATAGAGTGCTGTGGCATCACAGCTCACAGCAACCTCCAATTCCTGGGCTCAAGCAAGTCTCCTGCCTCTGCCTCCCAAGTATTTGGGACTACAGGCGCCTGCCACAATGCCCGGCCATTTTTAGGTTGCAGCCACCATTGTTGTTTGGCGGGCCTGGGCTGGATTTGAACCCGCCAGCTCAGGGGTACGTGGCTGGTGCCTTAGCCCGTTGAGCCACAGGCGCTGAGCCAGAGCTCGTGCTCTTGAGCTAATAACGTTATCTTCCTGAGCCTTGACTTCTTACTTTGAAAAATGGGAATGATTACAGAAGTGCTGCTTCATGGGCAATTACGGAGGAAATGCTTAGTACTCAGTAAGTTCTCAAGAAATGTGTGCTTAACCGAGCTGGTAGTCCTCACCTGTAGTCCAGCTACATGGGAGGCTGAGGTGAGAAGATCCTTAGAGTTCAGGAGTTTGAGGCTGCAGTGAGCTATGATGATACCACTGCACTCTAGCCTGGGCAACTGAGCAAGATGCTGCCTCTAAAAATAAAAAAATAATAAGAAAGAAATATATATATGGGATGCGGTGGTATGGTGACTCAATCTGTAATTGTAGCACTTGGGACGCTGAGGCAGAAAGATCAGTTGAAGCCAGGAATTTGAGACCAGCCAGAGCAAGAACAAGATCCCATGTCTACTAAAACTAGACAAATTAGCCTGGCATAGTGGTGGGCGCCTGTAGTCTCACTCTGGAGGCTGAGGCAGGAGGATCACTTGAGCCCAGGAATTGGAGGCTGCAGGGAGCTATGATGATGCCACAGCACTCCAACCTAGGTAACAGAGCAAGACCCTGTCTGCAGAAAAAATAAAAAATAAAAAAGAAGGAAATTCTGACACTACCACATAGATTATTAACTTTAAGGACATGATGATCGGTGCAATAAATCAGACTCAATAGATAAATCCTGTATGAATTCCACTCACAGGAGATCCCTAGAGGTGTCAGATTTACAAAGACAGAAAATAGAACCATGGGTGCCAGGGGCTAAGGAGTGGGTGGGAAGTTAGTGTTTCATGGGGACAGAATTTCAGTTTGGGAAGATGAGAATGTTTTGGAGATGGATAGGTAGTGATGGTTGCACAACAATGTGAGTGTGCTTGATGCTACTGAGCTGTATATTTAGGAGGGTTGAAGTCATAACTACTGTAAGCATGTTTTATCATAACAATAAACTGGAGCCCAGACAATAAGTTGTCGATTTTTTTTTTTTTTGGAGACAGAGTTTCACTTTGTCACCCTGGGTGAATGCCATGGCATCATAGCTCACAGCAACATCAAACTCTTGGGCTCAAGTGATTTTCTTGCCTCGGCCTCCCAGAATGTTAGCATTACAGGCGTGAGCTACCGCACCTGGCCAAAGTTATTTAATTTAAAAAATTGCATGTATAGGCTCGGTGCCTATAGCTCAAGCAGGTAAGGTGCAGGCCACATACACCAGAGCTGACGGGTTTGAATCCAGCCTGGGCCTGCCAAACAGCAATAACAACTACAACAACAACAACAACAACAATAATAATAAATAAAATAAAACAGCCAGGCGTTGTGGCGGGAGCCTGTAGTCCCAGCTACTTGGGAGGCTGAGGCAAGAGAATCGCTTAAGCCCAAGACTTGGAGGTTGCTGTGAGCTGTGATGCCACGGCACATACCCAGGGCGACAGCTTGAGGCTCTGTCTCAAAAAAAATTGCATCTATAAAATATAAAATGTATATTGCATATGTAAATACTGTATATATAAAAGTATATAAAATATTGTCCCGCCCCCCAAGACCCGTGCTCGGCTCCGGACCAGTCAGTCCCTTCCGGCGCCTCGGGTGCAGGGGCCTCTCCTGGCCACCAGGCGGCGCCGCCGCACCTTGCAGCCCCGTCCTTAGTGAAGGGACATTTCGCGCCCTCCGGTGGGCGGCGCGGAGGCGGCGTGATGCGTCAGCCAAACCCGGGGGCCGGGGAGCTGTAGGACTGGGGGCCGGGGAGCCGGAGGATCCGCCGCGGGGCCGAGGCCAGGCTCCAAGTTGGCGGAGGAGGGGACACAGATGTGAGTCACTCGGGAGCCCCCAATCGACCGTGGGAGACAAGTCTCCTCCTGTCCGCCTCGCTGCTGTATTGCCTTCCTGGGGCGGCGCAGATCCTGGCAGCCATCCCTGGCGCACACGCGTGGCTGCAACACGAACTAGCCAGTGGCTTTGCGCAGTGATGGCCTCACCAAGCCCCAGTTTCTCCTTTTGCATAATGCACATAAAGCATCGCCCCTGCTTCCGAAGTCCTTGGTTAAATATAACCCATGATATGGGGATGGGGCCTCCTGGAGCACATTACGTACTCGACACAGGTTAGCGCTCACCCCGGAGCGAGGAAATAAAAGTGACCACCTCCAGTAGAAGCAGGGTGGAGGCGGCGTACAGATTCTGGGCCTCAATTTCTCCCCACAGTCAGGTGCACAGATACTGCGAAACCAGGGAAAGCACGACAGCCAGCAGGGGTGGGGCTGCCTAGCGCAGAGCCGGAGCAGGCAGCGCGCCACCTGTGCCTCCCACGCTCATCCCACCGTGAAACTCCCGGGGGGGTGTGGGGGGAGCGCCCGGGTTCTCCCCCAGGATGCCCAGGGCTTTGCAGTTCCCACCACTGGGGATCCCGATGCGGAGAGCTGATGCCTACTGAACGCATACTGTATGCCCTTTATTTTATTTAATGCTCTCTCCAACCCACCGAGGCTGGAACTGCATTCCCATTATTCATGTGGGAACACAGAGGCCGGGAGAAGTTAAGTCAACCCAGGGTCTGGGGTTGCCGCAGCCAAAAGAGACCCACCCACTGCCCCCTGGTGGGGGATCACACTACCAGACCCCTTCCCATGTAGCCCCCTAGCAAAGCTTGGGAAAGGCACGAGCCTGGGACTCTCCGGGGACCGGGAGGGGATTCCATGACCACCCCCGCCCCCCCCCCCGAAAGTCCGGGCCGCCTCGCGCCCTGGAAATCCCGCGCGCGCCCTGAACCGCGGCGCGGCTGCCGGGAAATCAGGAGAAAAACTTCTGCTTTTTTTTCTTCTCTGGTACTCACGGCCAACCCCGGCTCCCTCCTCCTGGCTCTCGCCCCCACGTGGGCTCATGGCACTCCGCCCCCTCACCGCCGCTGGCCAACCGCAGCTCTGGCTGAGCTCGTCTTTGTTTTTTCACCAATAGGAAAGGCGAACAGCTTCACTGAGGCTGCGGCCGACCATCAAGGCTATAAAAGGCGCTGCCGGCGGCACCGGACTCAGATCACCGAAGCGGAGGACTTAGAGTGGTGTTTGTGACTGCTGGGATTACTTTTTCTAAGGACTTTGCAGTTTTCTTTTCCGCCTTTTTTTTGAGGGGGGATTTCACTGCTTCCCGAAGGTCTTGGACGAGCGCTCCGGCTCCGTGGGAAGGTTTTGGGCTGTTTGGCTCGGATTTTGCAATTTCTCCTTGGGGACTGTCGTGGGGCTGCGTCCACTGTGGATTATAACTGCAACATGACTCTGGAAGAGCTCGTGGCGTGCGACAACGCGGCACAGAAGTAAGTAGCCCAGGCCCCCGCTGCCTGAGGTCGGCCAGGCTGGGATGGGCCGGGCTGGAACGGAACGTAGCACCGGGTGGCCCGGCAGGCGCTGAGGCTCCTCTCTCCTGATTTCAGGATGCAGACGGTAACTGCCGCGGTGGAGGAGCTGCTGGTGGCCGCGCAGCGCCAGGACCGACTCACAGTGGGGGTGTACGAGTCGGCCAAGCTGATGAATGTGTGAGTCAGACCCTGTCCCCGGGCTGGGCGCGGGTGGGGATCCCCCTCCATTCTGTACGTTCTCCCTACACCCTTGTCTTGCATGGGCATTGGACTTCCCTAAGTGACCCCACTGCGGAATTTAGGCTTTTCGGCTTTTGGGAGAGCAGAGTGGGATGCGGTGTTGTAAGGATGTACTTGCGTTCTTTGCAAGTGATCCTCCCTGTATGATCTTACCACCAATACTTTGAACCGTGCCACCCACCCTCCACTTCTCCCCACCTCCACCAGCCTGCAGAGGCAATGCCCTGCACCTGTACAGTTTCTCTTTGCTCTTGCACATTTCTTTTTTTGCATATATGGTGGCTCCTTCGTCCCCAGCTGACCTTCCCCCTCCCTTTGGCCCCCTCAGGGACCCAGACAGTGTGGTTCTATGCCTCTTGGCCATTGATGAGGAGGAGGAGGATGACATCGCCCTGCAAATCCACTTCACACTCATCCAGTCCTTCTGCTGTGACAACGACATCAACATTGTGCGGGTGTCAGGCATGCAACGCTTGGCACAGCTGTTGGGGGAGCCTGCTGAGACCCAGGGCACCACTGAGGCCCGAGACCTGCACTGCCTCCTGGTCACGGTGAGCCTCTGCCCTGCCCCACCTTGGGCACCTGGGTCCTTGTTTGTCAACAAAGTTGGGTTGGCCTGCTGAGCACCAGCTCAGCCCTCAGCCATTCTCGGCATGTCCCGTGGGCAGGGCCTTCTCACCCAGGGAGTTATTTCGAGCATGCCTGTTTTCCCCAAACAGGATCCTGGGGGGAGGGAGGCTTCCACTAAACCCCTTCTCTCCCCCTCTCACAGAACCCTCACACAGATGCCTGGAAGAGCCACGGCTTGGTGGAGGTGGCTAGTTACTGCGAGGAAAGCCGCGGGAACAACCAGTGGGTCCCCTACATCTCCCTCCAAGAACGCTGAGGCCCTTCCCAGCATCAGAACCTGTTGAGTTGCTGCCAAAAATAAAACAAAATAAATATTTGACCCCCTCCCCCCCAGAACAACCCAAAACCAACACAACCCATGAGACCATGGGGGCAGAGTCTTTGGAGACTGAGGAGGCGGAGGAGGAAAGGGGAGTGTGTGACCATCCCCAGGGCCGCCAGGAGCGGAGCCAGAGATTGCTGTGGCCACCAGGCGAGGAGAGAAGGGCACCCAGGCCCAGCAGGAGATGGGACCCCGGAGCTCAGGCCTTGTGAAGGAGCAGAAGCAGGCAAAGGGGAGCTGCCACCTCCCCCATCACAGAGGGTCCGGACTTCACACCTCCAGGGTAGGGTGAGACTTTGTCTCCCACCCTCCTTGAGACTGGAGCTGACATCTGCAGATGAGAGACTTGGCTGACTGAGGGCTTGCACCCTCCACAGGACTACACTTTGGACTTGGGAGCTGGGGCTATTGTTTCTCTGTGCCCATGAACTCCCAGTTTGCAAATGATATAGACAATCTATTTTGTTACTTGCACTTGCTACTCAAACCACTGAAAGAGAGATGGGAAGCTTAGAGATACATCTATTTTTATTTCTACTATGATGGCCTTATAATAAACTTGCAAAGCTTTTGGGTTCTTGTTTATTTCCTGCTTTTGAGAACCCCTGCCCCCTAACATATCCTGTGCTCCAGCAACACTGACGGCCCACCAGCTCACCAGGAAGTGTTACTTAAGTCCCTGTTAGTAGTTCCAGGCTCCTTTGCAAGAACAGTGCCTCTTCTCTCTGCAGCAGGCGCCACCACCCAACTCCAACAAATCTTTACCTCTTTTTTTTTTCCCCCTTCTTCTCCTGCCCTGTAGCAATTAAGAGACCGGTTTATTACGAAACCTGGCCCCCACCTGGCCCCAGTGCCACCGCTGTTACTGGCTTTACTGGAGCCAATCCCAAGCAGCTCTGGGCACATACAGACACTCCCCGGGGAGTGTGCAGGCTGCAACCCCTCACTACCCAGCCACAGCCGCAGCCCAAGGTCCAGAGAGGTCAAGGGGGTACCTGGTACTACATAGCGAGGTGGGCTCCGGACTTGCAAGCAGAGCTCCTTTGGGTATCCCCCAGGGAGGGAGGCCTCCACCCTTCATCCCCAGGCTCTCTCCATCCTAGGATGAGCCTCTTCACTGGGTTAAAGAAAAAAAAGGTTTTTTTTCCCTAAACTAAAATCAACAAGCAGAAAAAATACCCCAGGAAGTCAGCCTCCCGGCCCAGCTGGGCTAGGCACGTTGCTGTACTTTGCCTCTAAACCGAAACTGGAAGCCCTGGCCGCCAACTCATAGTTCTCCCGAAGTTGCCAGTACGGTAACTACCCTGCCTAGGGCTGAGAGTCTGGCTCAGCCCTTCTGCCTGGCCTCAGTTTACCCGCTGGTGGTCTGCGAGGTGGGCATGCCCTCTGGGCGCCTGGGTGGGTAGTCTTGTCCCTTCTCCCCCCTGCAGCCCCGGGGCCTGGGAGCTGGGGAGGAGCCGAAAAGCGAGGGGGGCCCTGCCCGCAGGCCATGACCTTTCCACAGAGCCCCACGTGGGCGCTAAAGGAAAACCCCTGCGGCCCCCCAGGAGTCACCAGGCTTGGGGGAGCCCCGGCGGGGGAGGATGGCTGGGGGAAAGAGGGAGGAGGGGGAAGACCCAGAGGGATTGGGGAAGGGGCGGGGATCCTTACCGGGGCTGGGAAGGGAAGGGGAGAACCGAAGTGGGGAGACTGGAGCCCAAGCTGGGGAGAAAGGAAATCCTCAGACTGAGACTAGAGCGGGGAGGGGAATCCCAGAGCTGAGGGGCCGGAGGGATCCCTGCAGGGGCTGGGGGAAAGGAGAACAGAGAACAGGCGGGAGCCTCCAGAGGGGGAGGTAACCGTGGAACCCGGAGGGATTAGGGCACCTGGATGGGGGAGGGGCGAGGAGGTGAGAGAAAGAAGCGGGTGGAGGAGGGGAATCGGTTCCTATATTGCCTCTAGCCATCCAGAGGGCTGGGTGACCTCTGGGTCCCCTAAACAGTGCAGGCAAGACCCAGACTCTTTAACCCCAGGGAGAAACAGGGCATGGGGCCTCAGTGGTAGGACCTGCAGCCGGAACCTTAACCTCTCTGTGCCTCATTTTCTCTCTCTGAAAAATGAGGATAATAATACCATCTGGCTCACAAATTATTGAGCAGATTAACTGAAATATAGATTCCTTTGACTAAGTTCCTTCGATTATTTAATTCATTCTATTATACTTCCAACACAGAATGTATAAAAAAGATTAACCATTGGCAGTGGCTCACACCTGTAAATCCTAGAACTCTGGGAGGCTGGGGTGGGAGGATCCTTTGAGTCAGGAGTTCCAGACCAGCCTGGGCCACATAGCAAGATCCTGTCTCTGAAAAAAAAAAAAAAAAAGATTAGCCATTATTATCAGCACTATTATTACATTCCAGGCATTTCCAGGATCATCTTTAATTCTCTCCCGACTGCCCTATGAATCAGCAGAGCTGGCACTAGCACCACACAGCCAGGCATACCGTCTATGCAAAATTAAAAACTCAGTCAGCAAGACAAAGAATATTTTCAAGCAGTATTTTTGAAATGCAAATGAATGCAAAAAAAATCTGTGGTGAACAAAATTTCAAAACTGTAAATCAAGACAGATTCAGCGTTGCTGATTTTTCCTTTTGACTCAACCTCTGAAGCTTGAGCTCGCTCCCCTGTCACCCTTGTGAACGGACTGTGGCTAGTGTATTCTCAGAGTAGTTCTCTCATTATTATTACTATCGCAGTCATTGTTGTTGCTATCATTAATACAAATGTTTCAAGGTATTCCTGATGAAAAGGAATCAGCCCAAATGCTGCTGTCTCATTGAATAAGTAACAGCAGTTATGTATATTTAGTCCTTCCTAAACTAAGGGGATAAACTATAAACACCCTTAAATTTGACCTTGTCCCTGTAAGGAAAATACTATTGTCCCGTTTTCCAGAAGAAGAGACTGAGGTTTAGAGTGGAGGAGCCACAGCCTGGCCAGCCCCTGAGGAAAACCCTGGCTGAGAGGAGGGAGAAGGTTACACCACACCCAGCTCTCCCCCCCAACCTCAAGTTCACAGTGAGGCAGGGAGAAGTTGTTACAGGTTACCAGGGCTCAGTCAGCTGGGACAGGCCCTGTTCTGGGCTCCCATCCCCAGAATTGGCTGGGTGCCAAGATTCTTGTGTGTTCCTTGGACTACAGTGAGCAGGAGATAGTTGGCAATGTCAGCCACCGGGCGCTGGGCACATGTGTTTGGGGTGTGTGCTCACTTTGGGGTGCTTACGCTCTCACCTCTGTTGGGCCTAAGACAAACATGCATGCACACACACCCCTCTACACAGTTATAAGCACAACCAGAGACATATGCTTACATGTAAGTCACATGTGCAGGAATATGTAATCACTTCCATGAGGACAGATGTGTAAAGACAGATGTACTTGCTGTCCCCATGCCTGAATAGTTTGTAGGCTTCCAGCTGTTTCCCTGAATCCTCCCTCTCCAGGGAAGTGAAGATGGCCTTGTTAATATGCCATAAGGCATTTGGGGGACCAAGCTAGTGGCAGGGAATGGCACGGCAAAAATATGACAGAAATGTTGGGGAGATATAATAATAGCTGGCTTTGCACTGAGCTAGCTTTTCAGCCCTGTTATTCTTTTACTTCTAGCAAAAAACCTTACAAGGTGGGTACTATTATTATCTGCTTTTTTTTTTAAATTTCAGAGTATTACAGGGGTACACACATTTTGGTTACATAATTTTCATTCGTACATTTTAAGTCAAAGTTATAAGTGTGCCCTTCACCCAGAACATGTCATTGCTCCAGTTAGGTGTGAATTTATTATCTTCTTCTTACAGAAAGAGAACATAGGGTTCAGAGAGGTGCAGTGATTTGCCCAAGGTCAAACACCTGGACAATTGCAAAGCCAGAAACCAAACCAAGGCCAGTGTAATCCAAAGTTAGAACTGTTTTACCACATTTGTACACTTATATGTTAATATAATAATACATTATTGAGATATAGTCCACATACCATAAAATTCGCCCTTAAGTGAACTCAGTGATCAACTCAGTGGTTTTTATTATATTTACAAAGTTGTGCAACCATCACTTTAACCCAAATCCAGTACCTTTTCATCACCCCAAAAGAAGCCCCGTTCCCATCAGTGGTCACTGCTCATCCTCCTTCCCCCAGCCCCTGGCAACCACTAATTCATGTTCTTTTCCTTGGGATTTGCATGTTCTATTTCATATCAATGGAACCATAAAATATGTGCCTTTTGTGCCTGGCTTCTCTCACTTGTGCACTGTTTCGGAGGTTCATCTGTGTTATAGTCTTCCCTACATCTGTGGTCCCCCTGAATGTTGCTGGGAACCTCAGCAGTATACTAGTACCCTCATGAGTGAACAAGAACACACATGCAGGCATTCAGAGTTGTGCACACAATTCACATTAAGTGATGTGGGCGTCGCACACACACATACCCTGGAACCACACATTGTTCACACACCTGACTCTCTAACCTTCAGCCAGTGCACATGCTAGAACACTTTTCTATCTTTCCCCAAGTTAATGCCTACTCACCTTTTTGTTCTCATCTCAGATGTCACCTTCTGTGGGAAGCCCTCCAGATAGGATCCAGCATAGCCTCTCTACTAGCTCTGCCACTCCTTGCCCCCATATTTAACCTTTTTTTTTTCTTATTGAGACAGAGCCTCAAGCTGTTACCCTGGATCGAGTGCTGTGGCATCACAGCTCACAGCAACCTCCAATTCCTGGGCTCAAGCGAGTCTCTTGCCTCTGCCTCCCAAGTAGCTGGGACCACAGGCGCCGGCCATAACGCTCGGCCATTTTTTGATTGCAGCCGTCATTATTGTTTGGCGGGCCCGGGCTGGATTCGAACCCGCCAGCTCAGGTGTACATGGCTGGCGCCTTAGCCCGTTGAGCCACAGGCGCCGATCCATTTAACCTTGTCATATAGTCTTCTTTTCTACCTTCTGTGTTAGGCAGCAGACTCCCAGAGAGATGGGAGTGGGTCTGATTTTCCCAGCTTAGAGCCTGGGATACAGCTGATACTACATAAATACTTATGGTAAAAAAACTCAAGTCTTGTACAATTAGAGATGGGCCCATTGATGGCCATCTGTGTCTAGGCTCCAGGACAGACCGTTTTGTTCCTAAGAACACACATTGGCCTGCCAAGCGCTTGATTCTGGCCAGGTACAGTGACACCACTCAGGTCAGGGAGGCTGGAACCTGGCCCTGTGGAGTGGCAGCTGTGTGACCTTGGGCAAGTTGCTTCACCTCTTTGGACTATTTCTTTTTCTGTACAATGGGAATCTATTAGTAGTGCCTCTTTCTCTGGATTGTGGTGAGCATTAAGTTAATTAAACTACTTAATGCATTGAGAACATTGGGGAAGTTTCCAGAAAAGTTAGCTGTTTTTATGTAAGTCAGTGTAAGAGTCACATAATACAATTTTTTCTACCTATACACAAATATCTGCATAGTTACTTCCCTGTGAGCTAGAATTTGTCTCTGAATTTGCCCAGTGTTGTATTCAGGCATAAGAACTTGTGAGGCTATGTGGAGACACAGCGATAATCATACACATATGGCTGCCCCTTGGAATTCCCAGAATTCCTGGAGTGAGCCCTAGGCACCCAGAACTCTTGACCAGTTGAGGTCCCTTGATTGTACCTAGACCCTTCCCACCTAATTTTGGTTTGGAGAGGTAGACCTGTTGATTCTGCATATAGCTCACCTCCCAGTCCAAGGTGGCTCCAGGGCATAACCTCTGAGTAGGAAGCATCAAATGTGCCTGGTGACCTGAGGACTGTCTATTTATTCCAAGCTGTCAGCATGGATGGCCAGGTGTACTCACACAAACACACTTGTGGAGAGCAGACACAGATGATCACACATCCACACATGCACATGCCATTATTCTTAGCCTCGTCTCACACGCTATATGCATGTCCTGGGTCTTCCATCACAACACACTACAGGCTGCAGGGCTTGAACAACACAAATTTATTTTTTCATGGTTTTTGGAGGCCAGAAGTCCAAGATCAAGGCATTGCCAGGACTGGTTCCTTCTGAAGCTGGGAGGGAGGATATCTCAGGCCTCTCCCCAGGTTTTGGTGGCCTAAATTAATCCCTTGGCTTGTAGGTGGCTGTCTTCTCCCTGTATCTCCACAGTGTCTTCATTCTGGGCACGTCTGTGTCCAAACTTCCCCCTTTTACAAGGATACCAGCTGTGTTAGATTAGGGTCCACTGTAACCACCTCATCTTAATTTGAGATTACACGTATTCCTAAATTAGATCACATTTCCAGGAACTGAGGATTGGGACTTCAACATCTTTTCTTTTCTTTCTTTTTTTTTTTTTAGAGACAGAGTCTCACTTTGTCGCCCTTAGTAGAGTACTGTAGTGTCACAGCTCATAGCAACCTCCAGCCCTTGGGCTTAGGCAATTCTCATGCCTCAGCTTCCTGAGTAGCAGGGACTACAGGTGCCTGCCACAACACCCGGCTATTTTTGTGTTGCAGTTTGGCTGGGGCCAGGTTCAAACCCTCGGTATATGGGGCCAGAGCCCTACTTACTAAACCACAGGTGCCGCCCTCTTTTTTTTTTTTTATTTTGAGACAGAGTCTCAAGCTACCACCTGAGTAGAGTGCCATGGCTTCACAGCTTACAGCAACCCCAAACTCTTGGGTTTAAGTGATTTTCTTGCCTCAGCCTCCCAAGTAGCTGGGACTACAGGTGCCCACCACAAAGCCTGGCTATTTTTTTATTGTAGTTGTCATTGTTGTTAGGCAGGGCCAGGCTGGATTGGAACCCTTCAGCTCCCGTTTATGTGGCTGGTAGCCAATGAACTACACGTGCTGAGCCGGGACTTCAACATCTTTTGTGGGACATAATTCAACCTCTAACACACTCACACAAAAATACCCACCCATGTATTCCCAATCATGTATGCAGACATTAGAGTGAGAACTCACAAGAGTTCAACAGATGCGTGTGCTGTCTTTATTTTGTTCTCTTGTTTTTCTTTTCTTTTTTTTTTTGGTTGCAGTTTGGCTGAGGCTGGGTTTGAACCTGCTACCCTTGGTATATGGGGCCGGTGCCCTACTCACTGAGCCATAGGCGCCACCCAGTTCTCTTGTTTTTCTAACCAGCACAGCCCTAGCACACAGTAGGGGCTCAGTATATAGGGAACTATTCCAGGCAGCCTTCTATGTGGCCCATTCTCTCCCAGGCCTATCCTCAGACCCCTGGTACCCTCTGAATAGTGGCTGTCACACTTCAGGGTGAATTGGCTGTCCCAGGGCACACTTCCTGTTTGTAGGTTGGATGACATGCCAGGGCACCCCAATGTCTGCACTAGACTGGGTCTCCCCTTTTCTAGCAAGCAGGAAGAAGAATCCAGAGGTTTCCTGGGGTCTTTGGCCCTAGCTTCTGCAATAGTTTTTCATTCCTTTCTCCCAGGATCCCATCTTTCTGCAAACTACCACCAAGAGTCTGTCCTGGCCCTCAGATCCCCAGAACTCTCTGCAGTTTCTCACCGCCCCCCCCCGGGCCACATCCTGGGGGATCCCCTCCATCTAGTGTGTGTGCCCACCTGGGGTATCTCTCCTCCTGATCTCTCTGTGGTCTCTCTGCTAGATTTTTCTTTACTCAGCAGTTCCCAACTAGGGTTCAGGGAGGGTGAGCCAGTAGCCAGGATGGGTCAGTTTGGAGGAAGTGAACAGTCTCAGAGTTTTGCAAAGAGGGAGCCTCAGTGACACAAATGCCAGTCTTCCCAGCCCCCACCCAGTGGTGTGAAGTACACACACCACACCCAGACATGCAGGCCATGTGACCAGTAGTTTAACCCACCCTCAGGGACCCGCAGAGGCCCAGAATGTCCCAAAAGATACAAAGCCTGAAGGCCAAGGACCTCCTCCCAAGGCCACTACGCCCAAGAGACTGCAGACACATGCTCACGGACACACCGAGGCCACATGTGCAGAAGGGGCAGGGGGGTTTCCTTTCGCGTCTCCTCCCTATTCTTTCCCTGCATTGTTCCATCCTTGTTCCCACCCCACCCCCTCCACCCGGACGCCAGCGGTTCCCAGACCCAGAGGTTGGGCTGGGATGGTGCAGGGTGAGGGGAGACCCTGGTGCACACGTGGGCACACCCCTCCCCGAGGTAGAAGCACGGTTACATGCGGAAGCTCGAGCCTGCGATCATATGCGCGCGGGGCAAGGTGTTCTTATTGCAGAGTACACAGCAGGCACGCCATAAATGTACCTAGCTTGGCCCCCAGGGTATATGTAGGGGAAAGGCAGAGTTCAGGACGTACTGGGAGGGGAGGTGGCTTAGTTTTGCCTTTGAATCTCTGTCGATTTCTTCCTAGGGCAGCTCAGCAAAAGTGACTCAGTTTCCCTGTCCATAAAAGGGAAAGTCGAATCGCCCTCCCACGTGGAGAGGTGAAACCAGATCTTTCACCAAAGCGCTTAGGAAAACGCGGTGCTTTAAGAACCCTTATTACGCCTTCCTTCTGCCTCACCCTCTCGCCAGACACTCTGGGGGTGGAGAGGGGCGCTGACCGAGCCTCAGACACCCCTCCCGCTCTCCCTTCCCAACAGGCCAGGAGTCCCGGCTTCCCAGTTCCCTAAATTGGATAATTGGAGACAGAGGCGGGTGCACCAGAGACAGTGAAATCCCCTAGTGGGTGAAATGCATGGAGTGCCCCCTCGTTCCCCACAATGGGGGCCCCGACCCTCACCAGCGCTCCCTCCGCTGTGCCCTGGGCGCGCAGCCTGTGCGCTCGCGAGCCCGCAGCGCCAGCCGCTGACCCCCTTCAGTGCCCAGCGGTGCCAGCCTCCCTCTGGTGCCCGCCAGGCGCGGTGTCTGCGGCCGCCCCGGCGGAGGGGGTGGGGCGGGGTCCGGCCCGCCGCGGCTCCGGCGGCGTCTCCCTCCCCCGGCCCCTGGCGGCGGGCGGCTGGGCCGAGGGCGGGGCGTCTGCACAGACCCTCCTTTTGTGAGCGGCGCCTTCTCCGGCCGCCTGGCGCGCAGGGCTCGGGCACCACGCCAGGGCCCGGAATAGCCTCCCTGCCCGGCCGCCCGCCCCACGCCCTAGTGGAGCCGCCTGACCTGCCTGGCCGGGCTCTTGTGCATGCCGGGGCCGTGGCGGCGCTGGTGCCCGGTGCGTGCTCAGCAGCACGGGGTTGCAGCCGGCACGCTTGCCCCGGCAGGCTCCCATAACGTGCAACCAGGCCTAATGCGTGCAGCCCCTCTCCTGCGTGCAGTTGCCAGTAGTGTAGGACCCTTTTTTTGCATGCAGGCCTACTGTGCGTGCAATTCCTACTGTGTACACACATCCAGTTGATACATGCAACACCTACTGTTTGCAGGCATCCACCCACGTACAGACACTTACAAAGAGACCCAAACACCTACGGCGCGCTGGCACACACTCCCCGATGATATCCATTAGAGGAGACCTCCCCAACTTTCAGAGATACCCTCGTCTATGCAAGGACTCCCCCCGTAGGTAAAGACTCCAGAGGGTGCACGTCTGCTTTCTGTGTGTAGTTATCAGGGAAATGCCAAGTTTCTAAGTTCAAACGCTGATTGTGTTGAGCCCCAAAGCAGGCAAACACCTGGTCACCCAATATATGGAAGTGTGCATGTGCTGATTTGAGGTGGGAGCAGTGTGCAGGGCACCCACCTGTGTGCAGCCCCTCTCCAAGGGCCTTTTGTGTGTGTCTCAGTTTACCCCACTGGGGTAGCGACTCTTCAGATTCTGCTTGAGTCTCTTCAGGTTCTGACTGTGAGGGGCATTAAGGTGGGGGAGAAAAAGAGGGTTGCATACCCTCTGTGTGGGTCCAGGTGGTGGATTCAGGCAAGCAGGGCTGGGGGCTGGGCCTCAAGGACCTTCCTGGAAGCCCAGGGGGCAGGTGCAAGGGCAGGCAGTCTCCATGGGCAGGGTGCCAGCCTTTGGCTTCCCTGAAACTGGGCACAGCAGCTGGGAGAGGTTTCCGGGCCCGCCCAGTGCCACTTGGCCCCGGGCACTCTCGGGAGAAGGGCAGGGCCATCAGCAATGCCAAGGACAAGCCAGGCTCAGCCTGCACATGCCCGAACAAGAGCACTGGGGACCTGTGTGCATACACATGTGCGTGTGTATGCACACTAGAATTTACTGTTGCAAATTCTAAACCCTACATACTAGTATGTGTACTCATGCATACATGCAAGCTCACACTTGTGTATTGCACATGAACCACACAATACAAGTAATGAATGACCTTGGGGGTCCATGTTCACCTGCAAGTTCCATAGGACAGAGATATTTGTCTTCTTTGCTAACTATGCTTCCTCAGTGGCTGACATTTGGTGCTTGGTAAATATTTGTTGAGTGGACATTTGAATGAATATAAATAAACACATCATTTCTGCAAATCTGTACTGAGTGTCTACTATGCACCAAGCATTTGCACGTCTTCAGAGAAAAAGATCTTTGGAACTAACATTCTAGACACATACATGGGGGGAGGTGGGAGTAAACTCACACCTGCATACACCTGATGGACACATGTGGGTCCATCAGAAAACACCTGAGTCCACTTTTATTTGCTTACCTGCAAAATCAAGAGCCAGGTATACACACAGGCCCTTGTGGATAGGCACACACTTTCGCACACAAAATTTCCTCCTCTTTTCCACATCAGTCACCCCCTTCTAGGCTTCACCTCTCAAGTCCTCTGTGTATCCACCCATGCCTGGTTTGGGAGGGGTTCCCCAGAACGTGGTGAGCCCTACACCGCCCCCCCCCAGCCAAACATTCCCACACTTAAGCCCTCCTAGGGCTAAGCCTGCAGAAAACTCCAGAAAGCATGCAGCCAGCGTTGACAGGTCAGAACTATGCAGTATGGGGAGCTTGGATAAGAGCCTCCCAGATACTCTCAGAAACCATCCACCCATTTAGCAGCAGAGGAAACTGAGGCCTAGAGAGGGCAGTGTCTTCCTGTTGAGCTGGGAGGGAGATTCTGAGAAACAGATGTCCTGGCAGGCACCCTCATCCTTCTCCCCTTGTAGCACAGTAGGTTCCCATGGACATAGGGGTCAGATCCTGCTGAGAGGAGGAGGCAGAGGGAAGTCTTCAGGGGAGAAGGGGCCTGTCTATGTTCTGTCACTCAGCAGCTGGTGACAGAGACCCAATCTTGGACATGCAGACACTCATCTACCCTGTTTCAAATCCTCCCCCTGCAGCCTCCAGATGGGACTCCTAGGGGCTATTGGGGCTCCTTCCCTGTCAGCATTTGTGTGCGTAACTGCGTGTACGTGTAGATGTGCGTCTATGTGTGTTTGTATATGGGTGGGTGCACATGCATATGTTTTTGTATGGGTATGCATGTATTTTGTTTGTGTGTTGGGTGCATAATTGTGTGTGTGTGGGTACTTGTGTGGGGGTGTGTTTGAGGGTGCCTCGTGTGTATACACATGTTTTGTGTGAATTTGTACATATGCTTTTATTCATATGTAAGTACATATTCATGCACATGTGCTTGGGTTTGTGTGTGTTTGTGGGTATGTAGGTATGTGGGGTTTTTGCATAGATGTGCACATGTGTGTAGGAGAGGGAAGCCCCAGGATTCCAGGTGTCCCAGCCAAGCCCCCAAATTGGGGATCTAGTTTTAGAGGGCCTGGATACTCATGTTGCACACATATAACAACAACAATGGCAATAAGGGTAACAGTTATTCTGTATTTGAGGGCCTGGAATTCCTGGTCCAGCAATCCTCCTGCCTCAGCCTCCTCAGTAGCTGGGTCTACAGGCATATACCACCACACTTGGCTAATTATTTTTCCTATTTTTTTTCTAGAGATGAGATGTTACTATGCCATCTCAGCCTCCGAAGGGCAGAGAGTTCAGGAATGAGCTACTGTGCCAGCTTGTGTATTATTATTAGTAATAGTAATTTGCTATGTACCGGGCATTAAAAAAAATCACCTTACATATTTATTTATTTATTATTTATTTTGGAGACAGAGTCTCACTTTGTCACCCTTGGTAGAGTGCTGTGGTATCATAGTTCACAGTAACCCCAAACTCTTGGGCTCAAGTGATTCTCTTGCCTCAGCCTCTGGAGTAGCTGGGGCTACAGGCTCCTGCCACAATGCTGGGCTATTTTTAGAGACCAATCCACCCTCCTCAGCCT
This sequence comes from Perodicticus potto, assembly GCA_963574655.1. Lineage (NCBI taxonomy): Eukaryota > Metazoa > Chordata > Mammalia > Primates > Lorisidae > Perodicticus > Perodicticus potto. The sequence goes on along the minus strand of CAUYRH010170030.1, from coordinate 57,040 downwards.
CTCAGAGTGCTAGGATTACAGGCATGAGCCACCACGCCCAACCTTTACATTTCTTTTTAAAGCTAAGTTTATTAAGGTCTAATTCACAAACTCATAATTTTTAGATGTACAATTTGATATCTTGACAAAAGTCTACAGTTATGTAAACCCCATACATTGAAGATAGAGGCATTTCCATCATCCCCCAAATCCCTTCTCTCCACTCTCAGTCCCAGGCAGGCAGCCACAGATCTATTCCCTGCCCCTATAGTTTTGCCTTTTCCAGAAAGTCATACAAATAGAATCACACAGTAGGTAGCCTTCTGAGCTTGTTCCTTTCACTCAGCACCATGCATTTGAAACTTACTCATGTTGTGTATATCAGCAGTTTGTTCCTTTAAAAAAAATTGAGCTATAATTTGCACATTATAAAATTCATTTTTAAGGTGTGCAAGTCCATAGTTTTTAGTACATTCACAAGGTTGTGAAACCATCACTACTGTCTAATTTCAGAACATTCTCACCACCCCAAAAGGAAGCCTTGTACCCATCAGCAGTCACTCCCCATCCCTCCCCCAACCCCTGGCAAACATTTTCTGTCTTTATGGATTTGCCAGTTTTTGACATTTCAAATAAATCATACACTATGTGGCCTTTTGTGTCTGAGCACGTTTTCAATGTTAGTGGTGTTCTTTATTGCTTAGTATTCCATCTTTCGGACAGACTTCAGTTTACCTGTTCACTGGGAATGGATATTTGGGTTGTGGCCAGTTGGGGTGATGAGGAATAAATCCGCTATGAGCATTCCCTTCCAGATCTTGGTGTGGTTGTGAACATTAACTTCTCTTGCATAATACAGAGAGAAATGGAGTAGTTGGGTCCCCATAACCTCATGGGGTAGGCCCTATTCTTAGATCAGGAGACCGGACACTGCCACTCAGGAACGCACACACAAGGTGGACGAGGTGCCATCACTCACTGCACACTCTCCAGGACCCACGCAAACACCCAAGGCTCCCCCATCGCCCACTCAGCGCCAGCTGTCCCGCGCTCCACCCAGGGCTGCATCACGCCCTACACCCCCGGAACAGACGCCGATGGGGCCTGCAGACCCAGAGGTGCTGCAGACACACTGCGATTTGCTCATCTTTCCAGCCAACCCGTCTCGTCCTGACAGTAATTAGCTCCCAGACTGCTGGGGAGACAGTGAACAGTCTCACAGTCATCGCTGCGGCCCCACGCCCACTGGCCACGGGCACCGGGAATGTATGTGTGCCCAGGTTGTGGAGAGGAGACTTTCAGGTCAGGGCTGTCCTTCGGCCTTCTTCCAGCCCAGGATTTGGGCATCCGCCAGGGTTTCCCACCCCCTGTATAGGAGAGCCAGCACCATGCATTCCTGCCCACTGCGCATCCCACGCGGGATCGTGCCTGTGAAGTCGTGCACAACCACACCCACAGGGTCTGCTCGTGGATCCGTGCACACACACGGTGCCCTGCGCATACTGTGCCCGTGGATTGAGCACAGGTGGGCTGGGGGGTGGGTGGTAGCGCAGGGAAACGCAGGCGCACTCGGCCCTTTGAGGCTCAGCTTACCGGGAGGGTGGAGCTGGAGGACGCCCCGCCCGACTCCTGGTCGCCAGCCTCCCGAGCGCGGGCCGGAAGATCTGCTGCCTCGGCGGCGGCGGGCGCTGGCGTCACGGGTTTCCACTGGGGCCCTTGTGCGGGGGCCGGGATTCCCTGGCGCAGGAACACCCGTGACGGCGCCGCCGGCCTGCGGGATGACATCAGCCACTGCGTTTCTGGAACTAGCCTGGGCGAGGGTTGGGGGGAACCTTGGAGAAATACAAGTGACACCGACTGTTACTTATCAACACACTTGCAGAGCGCTTAGAGCGTGTGCTGTAGTGAGCTGAGCTCTGTGATGCAGATGCTCTTAATGTCCCCATTTCATAGACGGGAAACTGAGGCCGACGCACTGCCTGGCATATGGTTGCTCAGCTCTCATCTCCCGGCCCAAAGAGCAGGGGTTGGGGGCTGGGGTTGAAGCACCCGTTTCCCCAGCGTCCTCCGAAATCCAGAACACCCCCCTCCCCCGCCCAGCTTGTGTCTGCTGCGCACGCAGGCTCGGAGAGGGCTTGTGGGTGTCCCAGCTACACCCAGCAAGTTAGGCGCTGACGCCAGATCTGTCCATATAGTCGGTCTCTTCCCGGTTCTGGCCCCTGCGGTGGCCAGAGGCGGTGCCTGCGACCCAGCCAGGGCGACCAGGCAGCCCGGTGGGGTGTGCCCGCCGGCTGCCTTTGTGCTGACGCCTGAACGAATAGATTCTAAATACAGCCTGGGAGGAGGCGAGGGCTATTTTTAGCTCAGGCATCTTGGGCCCTCCCAGGTCAGCAGCCCTTGGGCCAGAACCTTGGAGAGGAGGGAGAGGAGCGACACTTTCCAGGGTGCCCCCGTGTGCACCCTACTCTGGAGGACTCTTGGAGAGAGAGGGCTGTGGGGGCCGGGGAGGTGGGTGTTGCTTGGGCCACCTTTCCTAAACCCCACCCCTCTCTCTAGCTGCTCGCCCGCCCTGGCCTTTCGTTGGGCTGCTAGGCAGCTTTCTATTTTTGGAAGGTGTTGGAATAATTTCTCTGGCTATTTTTAGCCTGTTTGGGGATTCCTCCACCCAGGCTGGCCGCCCTGCCTCTCCTCCTCCTCCCTGTCCTCTTCGTCCTCCTGGCTGACCCAAGGATTGCCTAGTTCTCAGCAAGGGCAGATGGGGAGACCCAGAGTGGGAAAACCCCGTGTTTCCTGGTTTTTCTTTTTTGGAAAGAAAGGGTGGGGGGAAGGGCTCTCAAGAGCGTTTCCAGCTTCTAGGTGAGCCAGACATTCCGGTCTCAAGGAATCCATGCAGTGACACCCTACATCTGAATTCTGTCTCCAAGGCAGGGTGGGGCTCCCTGGACTCTGACCTTTCACCTGCTTTCAGGTTTGTCATGCTTCTGTCATGCTTCTGCCATGCTGAGACAGATTTTAGATTCCTACGCTCCTTGGCTAGTGGGTTCCCAGGTCCCCAAGAGGAAGAGCATCAAGGTGAGGGTAAACTGAGACATAGAGAGCACTCTGGAGTGCAGCACTCTTAGGCTTGTTCCCTGATGGTTTCATTTCCTTCCATACTCTACCCTTTAACAGCTGGTTAACCTTGGGGTAGTTAGTTGACCTCTCTGCGCCTCTTTCAGGACATGGAGTAATAGTCATGCTGGGGTACAGTGAATATGTGAATGAATACCTTAAAAATCTTAGAACAAGATCCTGGCAGGAGATGGCCTGGTGGTCCTAGAAAGGATCCTGGGCTATGTTTGGCTGGCTGAGAGAAACATTCTGGGGTCTCCTGGCTCCATACTTGGAAAGGATCCTCAGTTACTCCCCTACTCTTCCCACTCCTCAAGGTTGGTTAGAATGACCCCACATTACTGATCAGGAAACCTAAGCCCTGAAGTAAATTTTACAGGTCCAGGGTCTCATGACAAGTGACACACAGGAGGCCAGCACAGGCGCCTGCCTTCTGGCTGTGACCCACACTGTATTCCACAGCTGCCTTCTGCATTCTTTCATCTACTCTTTCACTCAGTCAGCAAACATCTGCTGGACACTGTATGAACTTCCTAGGACTGCTGTAACAAATTACCAATTTATTCTCTTACAGCTCTGGAGGTCAGGAGTTTGATATGGACCTCATGGGCTAAAGTCAATGTGTGGCAGGGCTGGTGCCTCCTGGGGTCTACCTTTTCTAGCATCTAGAGGCTGACCCCGCATCCTTCTACTCAGAACTTGGGGCCCATTCCTCCCCCTTCAGAGCCAGCAGCACAGCATCTTCCAATCTCTCTTTGCCTCTGTCCCTCCTGCTTTCTCACATAATGATGCTGTGATGACACTGGGTCACCCCAATAACTAAGTGTAATCTACCCCTTTCAAAATCATTAACTTAATCCTATCAACAAAATCTGAAAATTATTTCCAGGTTTCAAGGATTAGGACATGGATATCTTTGGTGAGTTGTTGTTCATCTCACCCCAGGTGCCTTCTTTTTTTTTTTTTTTTTTTGAGACAGAGTCTTATTATGTCACCCTCGGTAGAGTGCTGTGGTGTGACTGCTTACAGCAACCTCAAACTCTTGGGCTTAAGCGATTCTCTTGCCTTAGACTCCGAAGTAGCTGGGACTACAGGTACCGGCCACAACACCTGTAGGCTATTTTTTTGTTGCAATTGTTTAGGTGGTCCAGGCCAGGACTGAACTCTTGGTGTATGTGTCTGGAGGTGTAACCACTTGCTCAGTGCTATGAGCTCTGAGCCCCCAGGTTCCTTCTTTGGTGAGGATGCGCTGGGTCCCAGACAGACAGTGAGGAACAAAACCTGAGGGGCAACTGTCCTCCTGCAGTTTACAGTCTTGGGGCCATAGCCAGCCTTGATCACCTCGTCCCAATGATACACAAATAATTATAAATAGGGTTGCCAGATAAAATACAAGACACTCCATTAAATTTGAATTTTAGATAAATAATTTTTAATACATTGACTGCCACACTAGAGAAACTTTTTTTATTGGGGCTACAGTGTTACCCAGCTCCCAAGGTAGAGACATTGAGTTATACACTTGAATGCTTCGTGAGGCCCCAGGCTTAAAACTAGTGTGAGTTAAATGCAACTTCCATGGCAGTTAATGTGTTAAGCATAAATATGTCCATGTAACACTTGGGACATTTTATCATCTCATTTATATATATATATATGTATAAATTATATATACACACATATATGCATATATTATATATATATATATGAGACAGAGTCTCAAACTGTCACCCTGGGTTGAGTGCCATGGCATCATAGCTCACAGCAATCTCCAACTCACGCTCAAGCGATTCTCTTGCCTCAGTTTTTCTATTTTTTTTAGTAGAGACGGAGGTCTCGCTTTCGCTCAGGCTGGTCTCGAACTTGTGAGCTCAAGCAATCCACCTGCCTCGGCTCCAGAGTGCTAGGATTACAGGCATGAGCCACTGCACCTGGCTGTCGGATTTAATATTTTTTAAATGTTGTATAAATACGTCTCATTAAATACGTAAGTCATACTTACACTAAAAAGACAAAAAGCTGTATAGTACTCCCATGTGTGACTAACCATAAGTTATCTTTCATCACCAAAAGACTTTAAGCAAATATAAAGCAGACTTTTGTGTCAAGATGGCTCTGGTGGTGAAGTAGACAGTGGTCTGTAGGGACACAGGTGAGCTCTACACCCAGGGACCCATCCAGAGCTTTCCTACCTGTTCCATATTCGTTGTTACAACCTGGTATGGGTGGGGCCTATGCCGAAGGCCACGCCCCTCGCACCTGCACTTGTGCCTTATGCCCAAGTGGTACTCAGCCAATCAGAGGCCGACCTTAGCTTCTGGTTTCAAGCCTCCGCGTGCCCACCTGGCTCCGACTGGTCTGAGTAACCTTGTGGGGCTGAGTCTTGCGGTGGATGGGGTCTCGCGCTGGATGGGGCGCAAGCGGCGAGCTGCCAGGACGGCCAAGGTACTTCGAGGGAAGCGGAGGCCTTAACGAGTTCAGGCCAGGTCCCGCGGATGCCTGGAGACCCTGGCGTGTGGTGAATCTCAGTTAGAGCCCTGCGGGCCGCCGGTGTCCTCTCTGAAGGCCCCAGTGCGGCTGTGGGGACGAGTCTGAGAGGTGTCCGCCTGTTTCCTCACAGAAACCAGAAACCGCGGCGGAGTTTGTGGCACCTTAGGCGGGTCCCCAGCAACCCCTAATCCACACGATTCTGAGAAAGTCCTTGACACCAACGGCAGGGCTCTGGGGCCCAAGCAGCCAATGAGGCAGGTTCAGAATTAGTCTCAAATAAATGAGGGGAAAAAATCCCCCCTTTGAGGGCACAGCAGTCTCCAGGATTGGGGGGGAGGAGGCTCCCCTTGGGTGGCCACCGGTGTTTTCCATACCCAGGGGCCCACCCAGCGCTTTCCTACCTGTTCCTTATTCTGTTACAGGCTCTATGCTAAAGGCCACGCCCCTCGCACCTGCACACGGGCATTCTGTTATGGTACTCAACCAATCAGAGACCGCTTTCCTACCTGTTCAGTTGGCCCAAGCCCAATGCAGCTGTCCCAGTCTGAGGTGTCTTTTGGAAACAGAGCCTCTGAGAGCCCACAGGGGGAACGTATGGAAGTATGCTGGCCAGGAAAGTGACCAGACGTGAAGGGCACCCTCCAAGTCAGGCGGAGGGTCGCGGCCCAGCCAGGCCCCTTCAGAGAAAGGAGCCGGATCCATCTACCCAGGCCTTCTGACTTCGGAGAAAGGAAGCGGGACACTCCCCTGGCCAGTGACAGCGCCAGGACACGGCTGATCATCTTCGGAGAAAGCGACCGGAAACCGGAAAGAAGTGTTGGGCTGGCGAATTGGGGAAGTCAGTGATCAGCTCCGAAGCCTCGCGGGCCTTCTCGGGGCCAGGCCCCAGGACCGGCTCAGGCCCGCTTGTGCCTCAGTTCTTTAGGTCTAGGATGGGTTTGTGATGGAAGAAGGTTCCAGTACACTTGCCTGGCCCAGAGGGTCAAGGGTCTGGCTTTCAGGGAGTCTCCTAGGACTCACACTCTCTTTGCATTGAACGGAATGACAGCAGCGTTAAACTAGCCATGGTTTTCTTTAAAAAACAAAACAAAACAAAAAACCCGAAAAACATACCAAGCTTTTCATCATGCAAAATTGATTTTCTTTCCTTTTTTTTTGAGACAGAGTCTCACTTATTAGCCCTCGGTAGAGTGCCTTGTCATTACAGCTCACAGCAGCCTCCAACTGCTTGGGCTTAGGCAATTCTCTTGCCTCAGCCTCCCGAGTAGCTGGGACTACAGGCGCCTGCCACAATGCCCGGCTAACAAAATTGATTTTTTTATGAGCCTATTGCTTCTCTTCAGGAGTGGATAGCCTGGCTGGGGAGATACAACTCATGAAGAGATAGTAAATGTGGGTTGGGCATTCATCAGGAAATGCTCTTGGAACTTAGAAGGAGGCAATTGCCATTTGTCCTATATGCCAGTTGGGTATGGAGTACATTGCAGAATCTTAAGACTATCAGCCAGTTTTATTTGTTGAATGCTTATTAAGTACTTTATGCCTATTGAATATCTTTACAACCTTGGTGCTGTTAATCCTCATTTTACTGAGCCATGTGGGAGCCCCACAGCTAAGTTGGTGGCAGAGCCTGCCTCACCTATTCTTTTTCCATGTAGCTCTTGCTGCTTCTTGCTTGAATGCTTTCAGGGGCATATAGACCCACTCCTGAGGATTCACCCCTTGTTCCAGCCCTTCGGCAGCAGTCAGGGGAGGTTAATGGGTTCTACAATCCTGGGCCCAACCCAATGCAGCTTTCCCAGACTGAAGTGTCTTTTGAAAATAGAGCCTCTGAGAGTCCACAGGGGGAACGTTTGGAAGTGTGCTGGCCAGGAAAGAGACCAGACGTGAAAGGCACTTCCCCCCTTGCTCTTCTTCAAATGGCTGCTCCAGAGGTGGCCAGGATGAGGCTGCCAGATAGACAAGACAGCAAAAGTGTCAGGAAGAGGGCAGCTTCCACCACTTCCTCCCAGGGGGGGAATGATGCTGGGAGAGCGGTTTCATGACCTGAGGGTGGAGCTTTGGCTTTACTTCCAAGGCAGCCTGTTACATGTCTTCTGCTAGATGGGTGACTGTAGCTCTGACCGATAGTTGTGCCCAGATTGTCTCACCAAAAGTGTGACCCCCTGCTCTGAGAATTCCACCTTTCCAGAGGTGGCTCCATATGGCTTTGGGGGATGGGGTTGTGGGGACATAAGTGTTTGCCAAACTGAAAACATTTCTAGATTCCCCTGATTCTTTTTTTTTTTTTTTTTGAGATAGAGAGCCTCAAGCTGTGGCCCTGGGTAGAGTGCCATGGCATCACAGCTCACAGCAACCTCCAACTCATGGGCTTAGGCGATTCTCTTGCCTCAGCCTCCTGAGTAGCTAGGACTACAGGTGTCCGCCATGACGCCTGGCCAGTTTTTTGTTTTTAGCAGTTCGGCCGAGGCCTAGTTTGAACCTGCCACCTTCGGTATATGGGGCTGGTGCCCTACTCGCTGAGCAACAGGCGCCACCCAATGCTCAGCCATTTTTTTTTTTTAGACAGTGCCTCAAGCTGTCACCCTGGATAGAGTACCATGGCATCACAGCTCATAGCAACCTCCAATTCCTGGGCTCAAGCGAGTCTCCTGCCTCCACCTCCCAAGTAGCTGGGACTACAGGCGCCCGCCACAACGCCAGGGCCATGTTTTGGTTGCAGCCGTCATTGTTTGGTGGGCCTGGGTTGGATTCGAACCCGCCAGCTCAGATGTATGTGGCTGGCGCCTTAGCCTGTTGAGCCACAGGCGCCGAGCCCCGGCTATTTTTTTGATTGCAGCCATCCTTGTTTGGTGGGCCTGGGCTGCATTTGAACCTGCCAGCTCAAGTGTACATGACTGGTGCCTTAGCCGCTTGAGCCACAGGCACTGAGCCTCCCCTCATTCTCAGAGAGTGGGTTAGGGACAGCTAAACCATCTGGCAGTGCAAGCCCAGTATTTGCTGAATGTTCTCAGGAGCAGGTAATCATTTTTCTCCTCCTTAAAGCCAATCTCTTATCTAGGATTTAAGGCTTTAGAAAGGGGGAGTGTCACTACTTCTTACTCCAGAATCCCAGTGTTGCCCCATCTGTAATTCCTCATTTTGCTGATTATAGATAGATCAATGGAGATAGAAGACATCACCAAGGTCTCCTGTGGAAGCCAAAGCTACAAGAAGGGATGTGGTTGCCTCGGATAATGTAATTGAGCAGTAGATCCAGACCCTGGACACCTGTCAGCCTAGTTCTCCACTTCACCCTGGCCTGCCTTGGTGTAAGCTGACAGGCTGCATTCTGAACAGAGGAAAAGTTTCTTTCTCAACCTTGGCTTGGAGTTCTTCCCAGAGTCATAAATCTTGGCTAGAAAGAGTGCCACATTCTTAGGGCCGGCTCACCAGTGAGGCCTTACATCACTCTTTCCACTGTAAACTCTGTGCTGGCTTCTACAAATCAGCCACAAGTGCACTGCTGAAAGTGCTGAACCTGGTGGCCACCCAGGGGGAGCCCCCCCAATCCTGGAGACTCTGCTGTGCCCTCACAGGCCCCTAATGGGGGATTTTTTTTCTCACTTCTTTGAGACTAAATTCTGAGCTTGCCTCATTGGCTGCCTGGGCTTCAGAGCCCTGCTGTTGGTGTCAATGACTTTCTCAGAATCATGTGGATTAGCCAGGAGGGGTGGGAACTGGAGAGCAGGCAAGGGATTCTGGAAGAGGGAAGATCCCAAGAGGAGGGATTTGAAACTGGCAGTAGGTCAGAGGCAAGTCCAGATAGACAGGTTTAAAGTCTTTGCTTAGATAAGCACTTATGGCACCACAACCCTTCCTTTTGCCTTTCTTTAGTACGAAAAAGTCCTTTCTAATTATTATAAGTAAAATGTGTGCAATGTTAAGGCTGGTTGATGGTACTCATTATCCTTCTCATATTTGATGTCAAGTGAAGGGTAAATTGTTGCCTCTGGCCCTTCCCACCATCAAAAAGGAGGCACAATGTCTAATGGGTTACTTTGGGTTTTGGAGGCAATATATCCTTAATTTGGGTGTGCCACTTTGGCCCAATTAAGGAGGCCATCATACCTTCCTTTATTCTGTACCCTATGGCACCGACTCTTTCTTTGCTTTGCAAAAGCAGGGTGTTTGCATTTTGCCCAGCCCTGTCCATAGTTCACATTAGGGTCACTCTTGGTGGTATACATTTCTATGTGTTTCGCCAAATGTATAATGTTACATACCCACCATGACAGGGCCATATAGAATAACTTCCCTGCCCTAAAAATCCCCTGTGCTTTGCCTATTCATCCTTACCTGCTCTTCTCTCAGTGTATGGTAACGGTTGATTTTTTTAGTGTCTCTGTAGTTTTATCTTTTCTAGAATGTCACACTGTTGGAATCATACAGTGTGTAGCCTTTTTGGACTGGCTTTTTTTCTCACTTATTCCCAAGTCTTTCTAATTTCTAGAGGCCACTTGCACTCCTTGGCTTGTGGTGTGTCTTCACATCATCCAACCTCTTGTTTCTGTTTTATCTCTTCCACTGACTGATTCTCTCGCCTCTCTAAGTACCCTTTTGATGACATTTGGCCCACCTTGATAATCCAGGATAATCTTTCCACAGCAAGTTTCTTAGTTGAATCACATCTGCCAAGTCCATTTTAGCCTTTGTAAAGTAACATATTGACAGGTTCTGAGATTAGGACATGGACATCTTTGGAGTCTGACCACACAGCCTATGTAAAAGATTTCCCTGTTCTAGGATTTCATATAAATGGAATCATACTACCGATTCTTTTGTGCAAGCCTTATTTCACCCAGCGTGGAGTTTTTGTGAGTCATCTCTGTTACAGCACTTACTAGTGGTTTGTTCCTTTTTATTGCTGAGTGGTATTCCGTGGTATGAATGGATCACAGTTTGTTTATCCATTCATCTGTTGCTGAATACCTGAGATGATTCCAGTTATTTACTCTTATGAGAAAAGCTCCTCTGAACATTCTTTCCAAGCGTTTTTGTGGACATATGTTTTTATTTCTCTTGGGTAAACACTCAAGAGAAGAACCTTCTGGGTTACAGAGTAGGTGTGTCTTTATTTTATTTTATTTAATTAATTTTTTTTTTTTGTAGAGACAGAGTCTCACTTTATCGCCCTCGGTAGAGTGCCGTGGCGTCACACAGCTCACAGCAACCTCCACCTCCTGAGCTTAGGCGATTCTCTTGCCTCAGCCTCCTGAGTAGCTGGAGGTGTGTCTTTAGTATTACAAGATAGTGTTAAACCTTTCCTAAAGTGGTAGGAAACTCATTAACAACTCTGAGAGTTCTGGTTGTTCCACATCCTCACCAACACCAATCGTTTAATTTTAGGCATTCAGGTGAATGTTGGGTAAGGCTTTTTGTTTTATTTTTGGTTTTATGATAAAGCATATACAATATAAAATTGAACATTTTAAACATTTTCAAATGTACAGCTCAGCAGCATCAAGCACACTCACATTGCTGTGCAGCCTTCACCACCCTCCATCACCAGAGGTTTCTCATCTAAAACTGAAACTCTGTCCCCAGGAAACAATAACTCCTCCTCCTGGGACTCATTATTCTAATTTCTGTCTCTATGAATGTGACTAGGGATCTCGTATAAAGGTAGTTTTAAATGTTTAATCTGTTGTGACTTTTTTTGTCATAAGAAATCTAAGCAAACCCTTTTTAGAATGTCTGAAAAGTATTTTTGTGTATATATGAGACAGGGTCCACTTCATGGGTGTGTGACCTGTGAGTCACCAGGGCCCCATGCTTAGAAGGGCCCCATGCTTGGTTTAATACCTTGCTGTTATTTTATTTTATTTTATTTTTTGAGACAGAGTCTCACTTTGTTGCCCTTAGTAGAGTGCCATTGATGTCATAGCTCGCACCAACCTCAAACTCTTGGGCTCAAGAGATCCCCTTGCCTCAGCCTCCCAAGTAGTTGGGACTATAGGCACCCGCCACAACATCCAGTTGTTTTTAGAGATGGGGTCCCAGTCTGTCTCAAGCTGATCTCGAACCAGTGAGCTCAGGCAATCCACCTTCCTCGCTCTCCCAAGGGCTACGATTATAGGCGTGAGCTACCACGTCCAGTCCAATAATTGAAATTCTTAATAATATTTTTTTTGTTTTGAGGCAGGGTCTTGCTCTGTAACCCAGGCTGGAGTGCAGTGGTGCAATAATAGCTCATTGTAGCCTCTAAGTCCTGGGCTCAAGTGATCCTCCTGCCTCAGCCTCCTGAGTAGGTGGGACTACAGGTGCCTGCCACCATATCTGGCTAACTTTGAACTTTTTTTGTAGAGACAGGGGTCTCTCTGTGTTGCCCAGGTTGGTCTCAAACTCCTGGCTTCAAGTAAACCACCTACCTTGGCCTCCTAACGTGGTGGAATCACAGGTGTGAGTCGTCATGCCTGGCCTCTTAATAATTTTTGAAAAAAGGCCCTTTACTTTCATTTTCTATTGAGCCCTGCAGATTACATGCCAAGTCCTGGTATGAGATCTTTCTTAAGGCCCTTGTAGAGCCTCTGGACCTCACCTGCTCACAGTCTAGCTCTGTTGGGTGTTGACTGATGTCACACAGGTGCAACTGTCTGCACCTGGGCTTCTCCTGTGCACATGGGCAACCACAACCAGGCAGTGCAGGGGCAAACCTGTGAGTAGTGGGGAGCCTGTGAATCACCCACTACTCCAAACTACTGGGGATGTGGATGCTGCCTATGCAAGTTTGAGGAGACATGGTCCTCTATATTAAGCTATCAGCTATACTAAGCCATGGCTGATTCAGTGACACACCCTCTTACCAGCCTGTTTTCTCTCCCAGCTTGTCTGACCTGGTCCCTTACCCTGTGCCTAGAATCAGACTGGAGTCCCCTAGAAAACGACAGCACATAAACCTCCTGTTTCATGCTCTGCCATCTGGGGAACCCAAGCTGTGTTTGGCTGAATAACTGCCGCCTCAAAGATGTCCTCTGCCTAATCCCCCGAAGACAGGGATATATGACCTCACAGGGCAAAAGAGACTTTGCAGAATTAAATGAAGACCTAAAGATGGCAGATCATTCTGGATTATCCGGGTATCGCACTGTTATGACAGGGTCCTCCTACAAGGCAGCAGGGGGGTCAGAGGCAGAGAGAGACTGGGAGATGCTGCGCTGCTGGCTGTGTAGGTGGACGCAGGTGGCCTCTGGACTCCGGGAAAGGTGGGAAATGGATTCTTCCCAGAGGAAGAATACCACCTGGCTGTTGACTTTAGTTCAGCGAGACTGATTTTGGACTTACGCGCTCCAGAAATTCATGATAATGAACAAGTTTATTATCATACAAATTTGTGTTGTTTTAAGCCATCAAGTTTAAACAGCCATAGGAGACTCATACACTAAGATGTGAAGGCAGCATTATAAATTTTATGTGTCCAAATGTCTACACTATTGTTCTAAAATGCTTCTATTAGCACCTATGGGGTGATATACTCTATTGGCTTTTTTCACAGAGACAGTGTTGTCCAGGCTAGATTCAAATTTCTGGGCTCAAGTGCCTACCTCCTTGGCCTCCCAACTAGCCGGGTGTGTAGCTGTGTACCACTGTGCCTGCCTCTGTTCTGGGATCTCTGTCCTTCAGAGATTGCTGACAGATGTCCAAGGCTCTGAGTAGTCTCTCCTCTCTCTTCAGGGTCACTTCTGACCATCCTGGCTTCTGCTTCTTCCATCTCATCTAGTGAAACTGGAGGATCCAGAGACTGTTCTATGGATCTAGAGAGGGCCAGGAGCAGGCCTCATGAAAAAAGCCTTTATTCTGTAGGCCACAGAGATGATGAGCACCTAAAAATTCTGTAATTGTACTTTTAAAGCTTTATTTCTGTTTATTAAATTAGGATTTTTTTGCTAATTTGGAAAAGCTTATAAAATACAGATATGAATGAAGAGGAAAATTTCCGCCACCCCAAAATAAGTGTCTTCGTGGGATTTAAATATCCCAGAAAAACGTAGAGGAGGAGATACCCTTTTAAATCTTAGTTTGGAAAAGGGCTTGTGAGCATGTCACAAGCTCTGGAAAAGGAAGAAAGAAAAATATTGACAAGCTTTGTATGTTAGAGGTAACTTAAGCAAAGAGATAAGCTAAATGACTAGGAGAAAGTATTGGCAACATACATAACAGACCGGAATTAATGTGTTTGTGTAAAATACGCTTTTAATCCCAGAGAAATAGGCAAGTGATCCAATTAGAAAATAAAAAGTATGAATTGACATTTTCATTTGCGGAAATACAAATATCTAATAATTATAGGGACAAGTATACATGCATACTTATGCAGGTCCCCATCCACAGACCTATACAAGTGTGTGTTTTGAAATAAAAATATTCATAAGGAGCTTCATTGGAAGATAGCTTGTAAAAGTAGCAAAACTTAGAAATAACCTCAATGTCCATTAATAGGGGAATAAGTAAATAGACTACTCTAGAGTTGTTAAAATGCCCTGATTTAGAAAGCTGGCCATGATATGAAGTTAAATAGGGAATAAAAAAAAAAAAACAAACCCAGCTACACTAGTTTCAGAGTAGTCTGTACGGAGTGAACCCAGTTTTGAAAAACACGTAGCATTTCTATGCATGAGGCAGTACCAATTTCTGGTAGTGATGACAGGTGTGGGCACGTGCACGCGTCCCATCGGCTGGTTTAAAATTCTGGCCATACCACTGGTGGGCTGTCTAAATTGAAGGACTCATTTAACTTCTCTGAACCTTCGGTTGTTCATCTGCACAACTGATGAGTATAATCATAGCACTTACCTCGCAAGATTTCCGGGAGGATCAGATGATACAATCTCAATTAAATGGACCATTAATGCTACTTCCCATCACTGCCTTCTCCAATACAAACGTTTGCCTATGCTTAGAAGTTTGGGGGATTTGCCTAAGTTGTGAACAGTGGATACAGGTACTCAGAGTGGGTCTGATGAAAAAGCATACAGGGAAATTTCCATTTTTTTCTTCCTTTTAAAGAAAGATGTAAAATTTAAGGATAATTTTTGAGTATTATTTTCTATAACTTCTATAAGGATTATATTTTGTTTGGGAGATAAGGAAAAATTTATAAGGCTTCTGGCTTGTTTCCTATGTCTTTTTGCACATTTTAAAAATCAGAGTTGATAGTAATATGTATACAATTTTGCACCTGGGTTTTTCAATGATTGTTATATAAGCATTTTCTTATGCCCTTAAAAACCAGTCATAATGGATAAACACAATGTGGTCCATCCACACACTGGAATATTACTCAGCCATGACAATGCTCTGACACAGGCTACAATGTGAATGGACCTTGAGGATATCGTGCTTAGTGAGAGAAGCCAGATACAGAAGGACACAGTGTGAGATTCCATTTATATGAAATGTCCAGAACAGGCAGATCCACAGAGACAGGAAGTGGATTTGTGGTTGTCAGGAGCTGGGGAGGGGACGGGGTGACTGTTGATGTGGATCGGGTGTCTTTCTGGAGTGGCGGAATGTTCTGGAACTAGACAGAGGTGACGGTTGCATAACTCCCTTCTAAAGAGTGACTTTTATGGTATGTGCATTACATATTAATTTTAAAAATCATAAATATTTTGAAGGCTGCAAATATCCAAGTGAGTGATGGTATCATAACAAGAGACTAAGCTGTTATGGTTGGATATTGTCTAAATTTCAGATTATTAGTGTAGGTTCTTAAAAGAGAATGTGCCCTTGGGATAAATTGCTAAAGTACTTTATAGGAAGGTTGTTCTAGCTTAGAGGTCCCCTGGCAGTACGTGACAGCTTGTATTTTCCTGTGTTCCTGACAGCACAGAACTCTAAAGCTTATCTTAATCTTGATGGAATTTGAGGCAAAAGGAGAAATTTCATCATTTAAGATAAATTATTAGTAAACACTTTCTCATCTGTTCCCCGCATGTATGCTGGGTCCATTTGTCTATTGGAATCTCAGAGTTTTCCTTTCTAATTCTCAGGAGCTCTTTTAAAAATTGTGGTGAATTTCATATAATATTTAATAAATTTTCCATCTTAACCATTTTTAAGCATATAATTTAGTGGTATTAAGTACATTCAGAATGCTGTGCAACCATCACCACCCTCCATCTTCAGAACTTTCTCATCATCCTGAACTGAAACTCTGTCTCCATGAACACTAACTCCCCACTTGCCCCCAGCCTGACACCCACCATTCTACTTTTTGTCTCTGTGAATCTGATGACTCTAGGGACCTCTCCTGAGTGGGATCACACAGGATTTGTCCTTTTGTGTCTGACATATTTCATTTAGTATCATGTCCTCAAGGTTCATCCACCTTGCAGCCTGTGTCAGTGCCTTATTCCTTTTCATGACTGAATGATATTCCAGTGAGTGGATGGAGCGTGTTGGTTCATCCATCGTCCATGGACACTTGAGATGCTTCCACCATTTGGCTGTGTGAATCCTGCTGTGAGTGCATAAGTACCTCTCTGCGATCCTACTTTCCATTCTTTTGTGCACATATCAGTGGGACTACTGAGCCCTATGGTAACTTTACATTTAGGTTGTGAACTGCTTTCTAATCTTACGCTTTTTTTTTTTTTTTTTTTTGCTGTTTTTGCCTGGGGCTGGGTTTGAACTCACCACTTCCAGCATATGAGGCCGGCGCCCTACTCCTTGAGCCACAGGCGCCGCCCTAATCTTACACTTTTTAATCTACAGAGGATCGTCTTTATGTGATTGCATCTATACATGGCTTTTTATATTTTTCCCAAGACAGAGTCTCATTTTGTCATCCTCAGTAGAGTGCTGTGGCATCATAGCTCCGAGCAACCTCAAACTCTTGGGCTCAAGTGATCCTCTTGTCTTAGCCTCCCAAGTGGCTAGGACTACATGCATGTACCACAAGTCTTGCTCTTGCTCAGGATGGTCTCGAGCTCCTGAGCTCAAGCAATCCACCTGCCTCGGCCTTCCAGAGTGCTAGGATTAAAGGCGTGAGTCACTGTGCCCAGTCTCTCTATACATGTTTTATACTGACAGAGTTCCCTGCTCGGAACTCAGACTTACTCAATTAAATACTTTAATTTTGAACATTTAAATCTTCCAAGTGTGTTGTGAGACTGAACTTTGACTCACTGGACTTCTTCCCGAGGGGTCAGGCTTTGATGGTCCAGGGTAGTTCCAAGGGGATCAGAAAGCGCAGAATGAGGTCAAAGGCCCAGTATAAAGATCTTCCTACATCTAAGCTCTTAGAAGAGGGCAGCGCCTTCCCTTCCACAAAACAAAACAGAAACAACCCGAACCGTGGGTCACACAACTCAGGTGTGGGCAGACCTTAAACAGCTCCTCCTCTGAGACTTTCTAACTACAGATCTGGAAGTCCAGTGTAGCTCAATGCTCCTTGTCTGTGCCTCAGCTCCCAGCCCTGTGTGCCATCGGCATGCTGTGGAGTCACCCTGGGGGCTCCCTCCGTGGGCCTCTGTTCAGGGTGAGCAGAGAGAGTGGGGCTGGTGTGCAGCCTGTCCCCTCTGTAGGCACTAGAGAGAGAAGGAAGGGCTTGAGCCAGGAGAAAAGGAAAAGTGAGCCTTTTTATTGTGTATGAATTCACTTTGTATCAACAATTCCACACAATATTAAAACACTGCGAGAAAGTGGGTGTGGCACACCTGGAATCTTAAAAAAATCATAAATAAAAACAATGGGACATCGAAATTCAGATGGGGTGGAACCTGCAAGGAACAGGGGACAGGCCTTCACCATGCTTGGCAACTGTGTCTGAGGACAGTGGGACAAGCAGTGAGCCTGGCATATGGCTTCTTAAATTGGCTGACTTTTTTTATGAGTGCGCTTTGAGGAAGAGCGATGGTTCGGTGGTTTCACCTCAGTCCGGACATCCCCTCCCGGGTCACTCCCACACCGGCAGAGCTCTGATAGCCTTTTCCTGCTGCCCCAGAGCTTGACAAGATGAATGAGTGGAGGCCCATCAAAGGGACTGGCAGAGTAAGAAAGACAAACACCTTCCCCCCAGCCCTGGGCCAACCACCGTGTGTTTATGTCTCCTGGAGGCCTAGAGGTCACAACTGTGCCACTTCATGCTTGACCTGGGGAGAATGAGGGAGAGGTGCACATTCTATTGCCTTCCTGGAGTCAGGGAGGAAAGGGGAAGGTGCCCAGGCGGGGTTGGGCCAGTGTGGCCCTGAACTCCCTACCTGGTACCCTACCCATGGGAGACTCTGGGACTGATTTCCATTCCCTGCCTGCTACGTTTTTATTTTGTTGTTTGTTATTGGTGCAGGTAGTGTCCTCAAATCTCTTTTCCCTGACGAGGTTGAGAGAGACACTGCCATCCACACCAGCTCCCTGCCAAGTGGTGCACCATCACCACCTGAAAATGCTTGGAAACTCTGGAGTCAGCAGATACTCCTGACAGACATGCACACGTGGTCATCTGTATGTGTGCAACTGGGTGTTGGGTCTGCGCAGACATCTCCCTCGGTGTGGGCTTAGAGATTTACTCTAAAAGCTAGAGAGAAATCCATGGGCTTTTGCTAGTTGCCACCTCCCTGGGGTCCGAGGCCATGGGCAGAGCAGGTATTCAGATGGTGGGGCTGTGGGGGTGGGACAGAGGTACCCAAGAATGGGCAGTCCAGACCTGACTCTTGGGAAATGCCACCCTGCCCCTCTCCCACGCCTCAGTTTACCTAAAACTAAGAAGGCTAAGACCCCAGGGTCCTCTATGTGGGACAGCTGAGCCCAGAGTAGGCGTCTGGGACTGGGAAGCTCGGGCTTGGCCCCATCATCCCCCGTGGTCCCAGGATCCCTGCTAGTTTCTCTGGGACCTGACTAGTAGGGACACGTGAGTGGGACTGGGTTTGGCACAGCTGTGTCCCCCTCCTCTTGCAGCCCAGGCAAGGCAGGAGGCAGAGGAGAAGGATGAGGAGGAGGCTGAGGCCCCTGAAGTACTGCTGACGCCGAAAGAAAACTCAGCCAGTCTCTGTGGGGCCTAATGCGAGGACCTGGACAGCGAGGACGAAGGAGGAAGGATGGCCATGAGAGAACGTGACACCACCTTACGGGATTAAGGCTTCTTTCAAAGAGAAATGGGAGCCTTGGTTCCCAGGTGCCAAGGCGGTGGCTTGGAAAGGGTAGGGGTGGGGTGGGGCCCTTGGCCTCCCTGCAGGGGCTGCTCACTGGGTTCTGGGACAGGCTTTTGTCTCTTCCCACCAATCCTCCTAGGGCTGGTGGAAAGGCTTGCCCTGGGCCCTGCTCGCCTCAGCTCTGCAGAAGGAGGCTGTAGTCTTTGGGAACCTCTGTGTCTCTCCTGGTCCAGCAGCAGGTTTGGTGGAGGCGACCAGAGCTCTGGGCCACCTGGGTCAGCTGCAGAGAGCTGGATGCCTGGGAGAAGCCTGCCCTATCATCTGTTCCTCCCGGGAGCCAGCCCGGGGTAGAGGATGGAGGCCACCCCCCAGCACCTGCACCCCTGCAGCCACCTGCCACCTTCTAGCCTGGGCAAGATGGGAACCTCAGTCCCTGCCCTCAGAGGTGGCTGTGCAGGGAGCATGGAGAAGCTGGCCTAAGGCTCTAGCCCCTGCTCCAAGGGCCTGCAGGGAGGATCCGGGTGGATGTCCTGGAACCCTCCTGGCACAAGCCTTCAGGTTTTGATCTCCATCCGGGCCATCTGAGTCTAGGGCTGTGGGGGGTCCCCACTGCCCAGGATCTATCTCATTTGTGGCCAGGTGATGCAGACAGGTGGTGGAGGGTGTTCCCATAGCACTTCCCTTTTTCTGCCTGCTGCTGTCACTGTCTGTGCTGTAAAAGGGGAAAAAGTCACCCAATTTCCAAGGCCATTGGAAAGAGTGACTGATTTTCCACAAAACATACCTCCTATCCTCAAACCAGCCCTTCTGGGTTGTAACAGGGTGGCAACCCAAAACAATTAGGTACAAGGGACCTGATTGGATATTTCCCTCACTGGGACGAAGGATCTCACCTCCCAGAGTCCTTTGTGGTCACTTCAAGATAATTTGGCAACTTTTTACATGTCCATGCATAAGACTGTATGGCCCACTAGGTAGAGGCTCCTGGATTGCATTTCAGTTTGAAAAATGGCCACGAGGATTCGAGAAAGTGAAAAACAACCTGGAAGGGCCGGGTATGATCAAAGCCTCTCCTTGACACATGGACGCCTTGTGCTTAAAATAAAACATAACTGACTGGGGCCAGTGACTGCCTGAAAATCCACTTTTTGGAATGGATGGGTTCCCCAGGAAAGGATAAGTGACAAATGCCATTTAGGGGAGTGATGCTTGGCAACCCAGAGTGCATACCGTAGACAAAATCCCCTGCCTGGCTCCTACAATCCATTTGTGCAATAGGTGTACAGTTTAGCTACAGGGTCAGCCATTTAAATCTGATGTCAGCAGTATGGAATAACAATTTTTAAGTGGAGAGATTTTTTACAAAAAAAGTTCATTGTCTTCCCACCTGTCCCAACCCCAGTTTTACTTCTACTTAAAAAACAAAAACATCCCAGCAAAATGGTGAAGTCTTTCTACACACAGCCAATTGTGAAGGAATTACTGACTCCAGGGGACAGATCCCCTGAGCTCAAAGCAGCTTCACCCTCCTTTCCTTCTCAGCTCCAACACCACAATTTGAATGGCAATTGAGAGTTTAAAAAAATTGTTATTACATTGCTTGGGCATCTTGGTTATTCTTAATTGGAAATGGCTGTGAAGCCACCGTCCCATTTGGGCTAGGCCTGTAAGAGAGCTGTGTCGTCAGGTCTGAAAATCCATCTAAATCTAAAGAATACATTTTACCCCTTCTGGGCAGTGGAAACTCTTTTTTTGTTTTGGGGGGTTTTCTTTTGGGATTGAAAGTTTTGGGGACTCGAGATGTTTCGCTTGAGCTAGGTACTGAGTGATACCCTGCCTGAGAGAAAAAGTGGGAGAGGGAAGAAGAGAGGAGCTGAACGCACAGGGGAACACAGCTATAGGATAATACAAGGCTTCTTGTCCTTGAAAGGGTTCTCTGAGGCAGGGACCCCGACCAGCAACGGGTCGTTCCGGGCGTGCTGTTCGCAGTAACTCATGAGTTCAGATGAAGCTTTGGAGACCTGGGAACGGTACAAAGAGGAGAGGAGAAAGATAAGCAGGGGCGGCGGATGCACCCAGGTTCTCAAAGCATCATTCCCGATAGCCCAAAGGCGAAAACGACCCAGTATCCACCCACGGATGATGGATCAACAACACGAGGTCCATCTACAACACGGCACTATCACTCAGCCATGACAAGGAAGGAGGCTCTGACACAGGCCACAGGGTGGGTGGACCTTGAGGACAGCATGTTCAGTGAGAGAAGCAGACACAGAAGGACACACAGTGTGTGATTCCATTTATATGAAATGTCCAGAACAGGCCGATCAGAACATGGTGGTCAGGAGCTGGGGGAGGGAGTGGGGAGATTGCTGATGGGGACAGGGCTGTTGCTTTTGGGGGTGATGGTCCTGGAAGTAGAAAAAGGTGATGGTCACGCAACATTGCGAGTGCAATAAATATCACTAATAATAAACTTTATATGTGTCTTCCCATAATTGCAAAGTGATTAGAAAAAAGAGAAGGCGGGTGTGTGTGTGTGCGTGTGTGCCTGTGGCTCAAGGAGTAGGGTGCCGGCCCCATATATCAGAGGTGGTGGGTTCAAACCCGGCCCTGGCCAAAAACTGAAAGAAAAAAAGAAGGCTGAGCTTCCTTCAAGAGTTGCCAGGTTTGGGCCAGGCAAGGTGGCTCATGCCTGTAATCCTAGCACTTTGGGAGGCTGAGGCAGGTGGCTTGCCTGAGTTCACAGGTTTGAGAACAGCCTGAGCAAGAGTGAGACCCCCCCATCTCTAAAAATAGCCAGGCACTGTGGCGGGCATCTGTAGTCCCACTTACTTGGGAGGCTGAGGCAAGAGAATCGCTTAAGCCCAAGAATTTGAGGTTGCCATGAGATATGACACCATGGCACTCTACACTCTACTAAGGGTGATGATGTGAGACTCTGTCTCAAAAAAAAAAAGAGTTGCCAGGTTTTTTTTTTTTTTTTTTTTTTGTGGTTTTTGGCTGGGGCTGGGTTTGAACCCACCACCCACCACCTCTGGCATATGGGGCTGGCACTCTACTCTTTTGAGCCACAGGCACTGTCCGAGTTGCCAGGTTTTGAACAAAAAAAATCAAGGACAGATAGGCCCTTTTCAGGAGTTAGTCAAACCTTGCCTGGTCATCTGACAGGACCGAGGGAGTCTAGCAGTGACAATTCAGCCCAGATGGCTGAGCCCCTGTGAGGATGAGGTAAGACCTTCTGCAAGTCAACTTCCTGTCACAGCCTGAACCCACTGGGGACTCTGGTTCTGGTGAGGGATTGATGCTTCCATTCATTAGTAAGACTCTCTGCCACTGATTGAGGCCACCAACTGCCCCTGAGCCATGCTGCCCATCCTCCAGGTCATACCTCTGGGGCGGGGGGCAAAGGTGCTGCCCCACACAGCTCAGCCCAGCAGGGCAGGAGGTCAGGATGTTGGGTGTCCCAGGCCAGAGCAATTGAGGACATGTTCCTCTGCTCTGGATCTCACCCTAGTAGCGGTGACTCTCTGTGGGACTTGGCGACTGTTCCCAACAGGGTTGTCTCACCTGGAAGGTATCTTTGCTCCCAGATGCTCCATCCCCCTTTGGGCCACAAAGACGCCTGGGGCTGCAAACCCCTTGGGCTGCCAATAGGTTGTGGGGCTGACTTCAGGGTCCTGCCAAGCAGGGCAGCTCAGGGGACACTCCTGCCCTGGAGGGATTGTGAAAATTGCCACTCTCTTGAGCTCGTTGGCCACTGCCCTTGATGACTTGGGTTGAGCTTACTTTCTAAACTTCTATTTGGGAACCAACCCTGCTGGGGAACAGAAATAGCCTCCAGACCCTGGAAATAGCTGGTGTGGTGGCTCTGGCACGTGGGCCCCTCTGCACAGCCCTGGCAAGTACAGAAAGGCTCTTTCCCAGAATGCCTGTGCCCTGCTGTGCTGTGTCCTGAGGCTACTGCTGCTGGGGCATTGTGGTTCTTCCGGTTGCCACTTTGAGGGGATGCAAAAACCTCAGGCGGGACTGGCGTGGGGTGTGGGGCCTAGTCCTGACTCCCCAGATCCAACTTTCAAAGGGGGGGCCCTCCTCAAACCTCAACATCAAACAGGGTGGGATGAGTCACCACCCTCTGCCAGGGCTGGGCTGGCACTGGCTCATAAGAGGAAACCCACTTCAACCGGGCCCTTCTCTTTTTTCAGCCCAGAGGAATGCTTTGAATGCCTAGGTCTGTCCCCAGCAGTCAGAGTCCTGAAACATTCAGACACCTCGTGGGAGGGCACCCCTCATCCTTTCTGGCTGGATCCTGGCCAGTTGCAGTGTGACAGGGTCCAGGAGGGCTTGGGGCTAGGCTGGAGGCCCACAGGCGAATTGAAACCCTTCTGGATCACCCTTACTGCCCAGCCAACAGAAGCGAGTCTTTCTGTCCCAGGCTGGAGCAAGCTGGGAGCCAGTCACCCCGTCTTAGTGAATTCCCATGACCAGTGACCAACCATGGGTGAGAAGTGCTTGAGAACAGAGGTCTGAATGGATACATGGAGTCACAGTTCATCTTATGGGCCCACTTGGCCAGACCATGGTGCACTGTGGTTTGGTCAAACATTATTCTAGACGTTTCAGTGGTATTTTATAGAAATTGACATCTCTTAGTAAAGCAGGCGACCCTCCTGATATGGGTGGGCCTCATGTAATCAGTTGAAAACTGATTTCTTTCCTTAAGAGGAAGGACTAAGGTCTCCCAACAGAAAGGGAATTCTGCCTCCAGATGGCTTTGGCACCCGAGTTCCAGCATCAGCCCTTCCTTGGGGTGTGGGTCTAGCAGCTGTCCTGCAGACTTAATTTTTTTTTCAGCCCCTGTGCTAACTGTATAGAATTCGAATTTGCCTTCAAGCAAATCTATCCCTCCACCTCAGTGGTTCTCTTTCTCTGACGGCCGGAGCAAGGCTATTCGTCCAGCCACCTGTAACCTGCATTCTGGGACAGGAAAACAGCCTCTTGGAGCCTGGCCATCCTTTGCAAAGCGGACACAGTTTTGGTGAGAAGGTGCCTTTCAAACTGCCAAGTGCTTCATGGCGACCACATCTGTCCAGAGTTGTTGTGAGTCTTGGGTGTCATCCTGGGGTCCCTGTGTGGATCTAAAATTCACCATGTGAATGCAACAAGGTCAGTCCACACACTAGAACATCACTCGGCCATGACAGGGAAGGAGGCTCTGACACAGGCTGCAACGTGAATGAACCTTGAGGACATCGTGCTCAGTGAGAGAAGCAGACACAGAAGGACACACAGTGTGAGATTCCATTTATAGGAAATGTCCAGAACAGGTAGATCCACAGAGACGTGAAGTGGATTTGGGATTCGTGGTCACTAAGGGCTGGTGGGCTGGGGGGAGTTGGGAGATGACTGCTGATGGACTAGATTTCCTTTGGGGTGATAGAAATCTTCTAGAACTAGATAGAGGAGATAGTTGCATAACACTGTGAATGTAGCAAATGCCACTGACTTGCTCACTTTAAAATGGCTAATTTCATTTTGCATAATATTTTTTTAAAGTCTGTTGGAATTGCAGACTGCCTAGCGCCCTTCTCATTTGGCTTTGTGTGCTCCTGGTCTTTGACAGGTTAAGCGTCTCTAAGCAGGAAACTGCTGTCTGTTTCCTTTCCTTAGTACAGAAATCAAACGCGATTATTATGAAAAATGGAAACAATGCAGAAAAGAAGAAAGTAGACAGTGACAATTCTGTCTCTTTCCTCTCTTCCCTGTGTCTCGTTTCTTTGGTCTTTCTTTTTCTTTTTTTTTTTTTTTTAGACATGGTCTCACTCTGTTGCCCAGGCTGGTGTACAGTCTATAAGTGCTGTGATCACAGCTCACTGCAGCCTTGAACTCTTGTCTTCAAGTGGTCTTCTTACCTCAGCCTCCTGAGTAGCTGGGACTATAGGCATGTGCCACCATGCCCAGCTAATTTTTCTGTTTTTGTTTTATTTTTTTTAGAGTCTCACTATGTTGCCTAGCCTGGTCTCAGACTCCTGAGCTCAAGTGATCCTCCCACCTCAGCCTCCTAAAGTGCTGGGATTATAAGCCTGAGTCACCACACCAGACTCTCATGTCCCTACTCAAAGAGCCTAACAGCCCTTCGGTGGAGGGGACTAAATGCTTGCCTCACAGTGACCCTGGGGCTAGGGACCAGGCTCAGCCTTGCCTGGGGTCTCATTGTATTTACAAAGTGCTACAACACATCAAATTGCAGTGACAATTATGAGGTAGATGTTAGATTAACTGCAGTCTTTCTGTGGAGGAAGTACAGGCCCAGAGAGGTTAGGTGAGGGTCCGTGGTCACACAGTGAGAGGCACAGCCATGGCGCAACCTCTGCCCTCCTGCTGAAGCTCCCTGCCTGTCACTTACCGAGTGCCTGTGACCTGCCAGGCACACCCTTGGGATTCCCCCCAGTTCCTCCTGCTGCCGGTTCACTCACCTTGATGCGCTCGATCCCGGCTTCAATGCGGAGCTGTTCCACCAGCTTCCGGGCCTGGGCGATGTTGTTAGTGGCTGACATTGTCTGCCATCAGCTCGGGACCCTGGCAATCAGAAAGCTGTGGGGGAAAGCAGAGGGACTTGAGCCAGCTTGCAGTGACCCAAGACAGCAGGCCCAGGAAGGACAGTGGGGCAGGACACCCCCTCCCACAGTCTCACTGTGTGCCTGGCCCCACCACCCTGGGGCCTCGCTGCATCTCCAGCTTCCCTGGCCAAGGGGAGGGAACCCCACTAAACATGACTTCCCACATACCTTTCTGTGGCCACTTGGGGTCTGGTGCCCCTGGGCTGTGACTATAAAGGGCTCCCAGAAGACTTCCAGAAATACTGGCACCAGCTCCTGGTTGGGCTAGAGTGAGGGACACGGCAGGAGACAAGCGTGGAGCTTCTCTGATCCCCGCCCTGCCCCAAGCTCTGTCCCCAAGCACTGTAGACACTGGGTACTGCAGGGTGCTGAGTAGCCTCCCTGGCCTCTGTGAACCCCATGCCCATGCCACATGTATCTTTCAACCCAGTTGTGAAAACAACAGATGTCTCAGACATGGCCCAGTTTCCCAGCGGGGGTTGAGGGACAAGAACCCTGGACCCCAGACAGAGGCAGGTCTCGGGGTCCTGGTGGGTTACCTTCTCTGGAGAGCCCAGGCCTATTTTATTCACATTTCTTGCCTACTATTCTGCAAACCTTACGGAGAACTGATGACCCTGGGCGGTAGCTGTGCAGAGATTGAAACATGCCAGCTCCTGCGTCCGTGAGGGCTCCAAGTTCCCATCCAGACACAAAATGGCCGAGGGGGAAGTGGTGCTGAGGTCCGGTGACCCCCAGAGGTTCCAGCAGGGGACCTATGCTTGGACCAGGGCTTCCTGAGGTGGGACAGAGGTGGCAGCCTTTGCAGTCCCTTCCTGCCTGGGAGTAGCTTCTTGGGGAGAAGGCAGCCACAGGAAAGGGGTTTGTTTATGACGGAAACTCCCGGAGACTAAGAGACGATGATGGTCCCCAGACACTGAGGGGACCCTACTTAGTTCTGAGGGCTTTTCCAGAGCTTTCCAAGGGGTTGGGGTAGATGTTCTCCCTGGGGCTGCTGGAACAAACAGGGCAGATTAAGACAACAGAAATCTGCCCTCTCTCGGTTGTGGAGGTGAAAGCCGTGAGTCAGGGTTTCTACAGGGCTCCAGGGAAGGGTCCTTCCTGCCTCTCCCAGATCGGGGGTGGGGGGTGGGGGCAGCAGGTGTCCTGGGCTTATGGCCGCATCACTCCAGTCTCTGCCTCTGCCACCACATGGCCATCTCCTCTTTCTCTGTGTCTCTGTGTCCAAATTTCTCTCTTCTTATAAGGACACAGTCATTGGATCAAGGCCCGCCCCACTCCAGCACAAGTTAATCTTGCTTAATCACATCTGCAAACCTTATTTCCAAATCGGGTCACATGGGTGGACGTGAATTTTGAGGGGGACATTGGTCACCCAAGACAGTTCCCTGAGTGTGGATAATGTGGTTTATTTAAGTCAGTCATTTAGTATGAGTGGACAATTCAAGATAAACCGTCTCCCTCTCACTCTGTAAACTTTTAGCTAATTCCCAGTTCTCTAAGGCCATGGCATCATGGGGAGAACATTTGCTGTTTTTGCTGCACTGAATTGCACGTACTCATCTATTTATTTTCTCAGCACTCTTAGGAATTGGGTATTCCATGTATATAGAGGGTACAAAAAAATGTATACATATTTTAAGAAAGAAAAATACTGTATTAAAATTGTAATATTCAGGCTTGGTGCCTGTAGCCACATACACCCAGGCTGGCGGGTTCGAACCCAGCCTGGGCCAGATAAACAACAATGACAACTACAACAACAAAAAAAATAGCCAGGGTTTGTGGTGGGCACCTGTAGTCCCAGCTACTTGGGAGGCTGAGGCAAGAGAATCACTTAAGCCCAAGAGTTTGAGGTTGCTGTGTGGTGGTGCTGTGTGTGGTGTCACAGCACGCTACTGAGGGCAACAAAGTAAGAGTTTGTCTCAAAAAAAAAAAAAAAAAACCTGTAGGGGCGGTGCTTGTGGCTCAATGGAGTAGGGTGCCAGCCCCATAGGCCGGAGGTGGTGGGTTCAAACCCAGCCTCGGTCAAAAACTGCAAAAAAAAAAAAAAGGCTCGGCGCCTGTGGCTCAACGGGCTAAGGCGCCAGCCACGTACACCTGAGCTGGCGGGTTCGAATCCAGCCCCGCCCGCCAAACAACAATGATGGCTGCAACCAAAAAATGGCTGGGTGTTGTGGTGGGCGCCTGTAGTCCCAGCTACTTGGGAGGTGGAGCAGGAGACTCGCTTGAGCCCAGGAATTGGAGGTTGCAGCTCTGTCTCAAAAAAAAAAAAAAAAAGAAAAAATGTACAAATGCAAACTGTAATACTCTGAAATAAAAAATAAATTTAAAAAAATTTTAATAATCGATATATAAATAATGTACATTGTATGGTATATCTCTTATAATTGCAGAAGTCAAACGTGACTTGAGTATTACAATTTTCATACAGTTTTTTTTCTTTCTTAAGTTGTGTAAACATTTTTTGGGATCCTCTGTACACATAAAAATTTTGGAGAGTCAGAGCACGTCCCTCCTGGGTTCCCCTATCCAGGTCAGTAATTCATTGTACCAATGACTCCTGCTTTGTTCTTGCTTGGGATGACTTTTATTCTTTCCAAAATATTTTTATTCATTCTATTTTTAAATTATACTTAGTTCTGAGATCATAGTTTCTCCAATGGTAACATCTTGTAAAACTCTTATACAATAATCACAACTGGACATTGGTACAAATATAGAACATTCCCACCTCCAGCGTCGCTGCTGTGAAAATCACACCCAACCCCAACACCATCCTTAATCTCCCACAAATACTGATATATTCTTCTTTTCCAAACTTTTGTCATTTTAAGAATGTTGCCAGGTGTGGTGGCTCATGCTTATAATTCCAACATTTTGGGAGGTTGAAGTTGGGGTATTGCTTGAGCCCAAGAGTTGGAGACCAGCCTGGGT
Organism: Perodicticus potto; assembly: GCA_963574655.1. Classification (NCBI taxonomy): domain Eukaryota; kingdom Metazoa; phylum Chordata; class Mammalia; order Primates; family Lorisidae; genus Perodicticus; species Perodicticus potto. The sequence goes on along the minus strand of CAUYRH010170030.1, from coordinate 28,773 downwards.
AACATAATGAGACCCTGTCTTTATAGAAAATAGAAAAATTAGCTGGGTATGGTCATGTACGTCTGTAGTCCCAGTTACTCAGGAGGCTGAGGCAGGAGGATGTCTTGAGAGATCCTGGGAGTTTGAGGCTGTAGTGAGCTATGATGATGCCACTGCATCCAGCCTGAGTGACAGAGCAAGCCCCCGTCTGTAAAAATATATAAAGGGTGGGTGGCCATAAAATTCATGTGCAATTTAACAACCATTGCACACAAACTTTATGGCCACCCTGTATATATACAATAAAATAAAACAAAATAAAGAAAATGTTATACAAATGGGACTGTATGGAATATAACCTTCTGGGACTGGCTTTCCCCACCTCAGGCTGTTACACGAATCAGTATCTTGTTCATTTTCATGGCTGAGCAGTATTCCATGGTGTGGATGGAACAGTTTGCTTAACCATCCACCTGCTGAGGACATCTGGGCTGATCTAAGTTTTTTCTTTGTTTGTTTTTTTTTTTTTTTGCGGTTTTTGGCCAGGGCTGGGTTTGAACCCCGCCACCTCTGGCATATGGGGCTGAAGCCCTACTCCTTTGAGCCACAGGTGCTGCCCTCTTTCTTTTTTTTTGAGACTGAGTCTCTGTTGCCCTTGGTAGAGTGCCATGGCGTCATAGCTCAATAGCTCACAGCAACCTCAGACTCCTGGGCTCAAGCGATTCTCTTGCCTCAACCTCCCGAGTATAAGGGACAATTTTTAGAGATGGCGTCTCGTTTTTGCTCAGGCTGGTCTCGAACTTGTGAGCTCAGGCAATCCACCTGGCTTCAGCCTCCCAGGGTACTAGGATTATAGGCATGAGCCACTGTGCCCGGCTGACCTTAGTTTTTTCTGTCATAAGTAAAGCTGCTATAAACATTCCTGTGCAGTTTTTCATGTGAACATAAGTCTTTATTTCTCTGGAATAGATGCTGAGGAGTGAAATTGCTGTGTTATATGGTAGACGCATGTTTAATTTTTAAGAAACTGCCAAACTGTTTTTCACAGGGGCTGCGCTGTTTTATATTCCTGCCAGCCATGTGTGAGTGATGTTTATTTGTTTATGTAATTTAGTTATGCAAAATTTTTTTTGGTTCCTTTAGGCAGCAAAATTTCTACTTTTTCCATCCAATTTCGATTTGTTTGGTGAGCTCTAATTTGGTGGTTCTCAAGTAGGGGTGATCCTGTCCCCTGTCTGGGGACATTCGTGGTTGTCATGACTGGAGGAGGAGTGCCCCTGGCATGGGTGGGGGAGGCCAGGGACATTGCTCAGCACTCTGCAAGGCCCAGCACTGCCCTGGCCCCAGATGTCAGTAGCATCATGTTAAGGAACCCGTTCTGAGACAGGCAGACACTTAACCAGGTAATTAAGTAGCGTTTGGTGTCTGTCATAACTCATGGGCTCTGTCTGTTTTGTAGAACTAGGCAGCTGCAGTAAAGTAAAGGCAAGATTTCAGATCTTCAGGACATTCCTACTTCACAATACATCGATATATACAACAGCTCCAGGGAATGGGGCTAAGGGAAAAAAGCCAATCCCAATCGTGACAAGCTGCACGTTTCCACTCATATAACACGTTTGAGGGCCAGGCGCGGTGGCTCACGCCTGTAATCCCAGCACTAAGTAGGCTGAGGCAGGAGGATTACTTGAGCTCAGGAGTTTGAGACCAGTTTGAGAAACAGTGAAACCCTGTTTCTACTAAAATAGAAAAATTAACTGGGTATTGTGGCGGGTGCCTATAGTCCCAGCTCCTCAGGAGGCTGAGGCAGGAGAATCACTTGAATCCAGGAGTTTGAAGTTGCTGTGAGCTGGGCTGACATCATAGTACTTGAGTTCGGGCAACAGTGTGAGACTCTGTCTTAATAAATAAATAAATAAATAAACCAATAAATAAATCAATCAAAATAAATAAAACCATGTTTGCAACAACAACGTTGTAGACATGGAGAACGGATTAGTAGCTGGCAGGGGGTCAGGAGGGAGATAGGTCTGTGGGTACTTGTGATGAACTTGAAAGGAACTTGACACGCACAGTACAGAGTACAAGTGAAACTGCAAAAATCTGAATGAGCCTGGTGGATTGTATCACTGTCTGGTTGTGCCTCTAGTTGCCATAGGACTAGGTAAATGAGACACAGACTTTCTCTGTGTTCTTTGTTATGATGGCTATGACTCTACAGTGATTTCGGTAAAAAAATCCCTTGGATATTGCCGGTGCCCTGTGTTTCCAGCAGACATCCATCCCCCTTCTTGGGACAGAAAAGGCCTGAGCCTGTCTGCTCTGGGAGCCCAGAGCCCACGTGTGGGCTCTCAGAGGGCTCTGATTCAACTGACAGCTTCAAAGCAGCCACAAAACATCCAACTCAGGGAAAACCGCCCTTGGTTCAGCTTAAAAATACCTAAATTACTCAGCGCTAAATATAGACGTGCGCAGAGAACAAACGGGCTGGCCCACGGCCTGTTTTCCTTGGAAGGCCAAGGGGGTCCTATTTAACATCCATGGTCAGAAGTGCCTGCCAGGACCCTGAAGCCCCACTGCCCCCTATAGCCACCCCCAGTACTTCCCTGTGACCATCAAGTCCCTAAATGTGGCTGATCCTGTTTTGGGCAAAATGTTCTGGGAGAGGCTCCCTCCGGGCTGGGTTATAACCCAGGTCTGCTAGAAGGCCAGAGAGCGTGGCATTGTGTGGAAGTGTATGTGTGTGAGTGTGTGCATGTGTGTATGTGTATACACATCCGTGTATAGGCCATGTGCACACAAGGGCACACATATGTTCAGTGCACATGCCCACATGTGGCATGCATGTCGGTGTGCACACACACGTATTGTGTACATGCATTTGGGCACGTGTGTCTACGTGTGAGTCTGCATATGCACGTGTCTCTGTGTGCTCACACTGAGAAGCTAAGACTCAGACATGGGTTGCATTACCTGAAGCCCTTGCAGCCACCTCCTGAAGTCCTTGTCTTGGCTGCTGTCACCAGCCAGCCAGTGACTCAGGGAGCAGCCATGCCCCCCACTGAGGATTAAGCCAGCACCAGCAAAACACGCCTTGGTGCTGAGTCAGCCCAGGGAACATTCCTCACCAGCTGCCTCCCTGCAAAGGCACATGATGGTGCCGGGCACCCTGACCTGGCGGAGCCTGCCTAGGCCTAGGAGGGCCTCAGAAAGCCCCAGCAGAAGGGCAGGGCCGGGAGAGCTGTGGGCAGGGGTGGGGTGTCAGAGTTGCACACAGCCCTGGGGGCCCCTCCCCAACATACCTCCCTGCACAGGCTGCTCTGGGCTGGGGAGGTGGGGGACATGTGGGGTGAAGCTCTCTAAAAATAAAACTTTAATAGACGCTGCCACGTTCCCGGCTGAGCTCCTTGCAAAGGCTAATAAACCACACCCAATTTAAGTGTCCTCCAGAAAATGCTCACATGCACACATCTTAAAGACAAGGACACGGAGAGTATCCCCCACCCACCCAGTATATGTTGTAAAGCAGTGATAACTTACAAAGAGAGGGCCATCATCCCCCAAACAGAACAGACCTGAGCTTAGATGTGAGGCTCCAATGCACACAGGAATTAAGGAAAACCAGAGGAGAGGTGGCTTTCATCAGAGTAGGACATGTTCATGGTGAAGCAGAGAAACACTCAGCCAGAGCAGGGTTCTGAACCTCAGCCCTGCGGACACCGGGGCCAGAGTGTTCTCTGGGGTGGGGCTGTCCTGGGCACTGCAGGGGACTGAGCAGCATCCCTGCCTCCACCCACTCCATGCCAGAAGCACCCCCCAGTGTGACGACCACAGATGTCTCCAGATGTGGCCAAGTGTCCCCTGGGTGAATCTCTGTGTTAGATCAAACTGTATTACACGCTCCCTAGAGAGATTCCATATAAAGAGCCATAGAATGAAAGAAAATATACACAGATTAGGACCAATTATACAGAATACTTTATCATAGAGAAGTTACGTCCTAACAACTAAATCAACCGAATGAATTGAGATCATTAGCTCTGATCATATATAAAGATTTAGAACTTCTTCATGACAAATATCAATAAAACTAAAATCCAAGACCACTGTCGTAGGAAACATCATTGCAATAAGTAAGCGGAAAGATGACCTCTTTAACATGTTAATTCCTTAGCCAGGTTCTGTCAGGAAAGCAAGTGGAAAGAAGCATTTAATCAGTTCATGAAGTAATTTAGCTGGTAAAATAACCAGTTAAAATGGCCTCAGTAATAATGGAAGACAGCAGGTTGGAAGACTAACGGCGGACACTTTACCTACTCAAGACACCAGTAAAGTCAGAGAAGAATCCTGTAGGAGCAACTAGGATATGCCCGTTCTTTTTGTTATTTATTTATTTATTATTTTTTTTTCTTTTGTAGAGACAGAGTCTCAGTTTATTGCCCTAGGTAGAGTGCCGTGGCGTCAAATAGCTCACAGCAACCCCTAACTCCTGGGCTTAGGATATCCTCTTGCCTCAGCCTCCCAAGTAGCTGGGACTACAGGTGCCTGCCACAACCCCGGCTATTTTTTTGTTACAGTTTGGCCAGGGCCGGGTTTGAATCCACCATCCTCAGTATATGGGGCCGGCACCATACCCACTGAGCCACAGGTGCCGCCCTGTTTTTTATTTATTATTATTATTATTCTTTGTATTATTATTTTGAGACAGAGTCTCACTTTGTCACCCTCAGTAGAGTGCTGTTGCGTCATAGCTCACAGCAACCTCAGACTCGTGGGCTCCAGTGATCCTCTTGCCTCAGCCTCCTGAGTAGCTGGGACTTCAGGTGCCTGTCACAACGCCTGGCTATTTTTAGAGACAGGGTCTCGCTCTTGTTCAGGCTGGTCTCAAATTCCTGTGCTCAAGCAGTCTATTCTCCTCAGCCTCCCAGAGTGCTAGGATTACAGGCATGAGCCACCACACCTGGCCTGATATGCCCATTCTTGACTCTCTGGTCTTGCAAACTGATCTCAGCTTCATAAACTGGACATGAAGAACAACAGGCTGTGCTCTACCCCCTTGCTGCGGGCATTCATCCCAAGGGGGAAAAATCAAATAAAAAGTTATATATAGACAGATGTTTACAACTGTGTGCTTTATAATAGTGAAAAGTTAGAATGAAACCACATGTTCCGCAATAGGGGAATGGCCAATGTAATGGGACATTTTTCTGGTGGAACATTACAAAAGCATTATAAGTGGCAAGCGAAAGCATGGCACGCATAGAGAGCGCTAATGTGAAAACAGGAACATGACGAAGAGCGAATGTGTGGTTATTCACTGTGGAATTAAAATATAGGTGGATGAAGGCAGACAGGGAACCTCGAGATGACGGCTTTGTTACAGTGTGTTTTTGTAATTTCCTCTAATGAAATGTTTTCATTAAAGGATTATTTTACAGTAAAACCCATCCCTTTGGGTGCACAGTTGGTGAGGTTTTTACAAACTCTCATGCCGTGTAACTAACATCACTACCATGACACAGAATGGTTCTCTTACCCTATGAAACTCCCTCACATTATGCCTTTGTAGCCAGCCCCTGCAACCACCCATCTGTCCTCTGTTCATATTGTTTTGTCTTTTCCGGAAAGTTCTATAAATGGAATAATATGGTATATAGTCTGGTTTCTTCTCCAGGGTAGGATGCCTTTTGATTTGTCCATGTTGATGCAGACATCAGCTTTCCCTTTTCATGGCTGTGCAGTATTCCACCACAGGGGCACACAACTGTGGCTCTACTCGCCAACTAGGGGACACGGGTTGCTTCCAGTTTGGGGGGATTGTGCATAAACCTGCAATATATGTTCATGTGCAAGGGTTTGGGGAAACCTGTTTCTGTTTCTTTTGGATAAATTGTTCTGCATGGGATTTCAGGCTCCAGGTTTACTCTGTATGTTAAACATTATTCCAAACAGTTTCCGATGTCACTGCACTAGTTTGTATTCCCAGCAGGAGTGTAGGAGAGATGAAATGGTTTTTTTCTTTTTCTTTTTTTTTTTTGAGACAGAGCCTCAAGCTGTCACACTGGGTAGAGTGCCATGGCATCACAGCTCACAGCAACCTCCAATTCCTAGGCTCAAGCGAGTCTCTTGCCTCCGCCTCCCAAGTAGCTGGGACTAGAGGCGCCCACCACAACGCCCGGCCATTTTTTGGTTGCAGCTGTCATTGTTGTTTGGTGGGTCCAGGCTGGATTTGAACCCGCCAGCTCAGGTGTACGTGGCTGGCGCTTTAGCCCGTTGAGCCACAAGCGCCGAGCCAACTACAGTTTATTTTTACTATAAAACTCAAGGTAGTTGATCTTAAGTAGGCATTTCTTTACTATATCCCTTAAGAAAGGTAAATGTGAAGCTTTAAGGATTATGATGTAGTAATATAATTTCTTATATATCCACATAAATATCTACTTACCACTATGGCAAATGCTTTACATGTGTTAACTCTTTCTATCTTTTAGTAATTGCATGAGGGAGGTATTATTATCCTACACTAAACACGTGCAAACTGAAACTTAGAAAAGTTAAACTTGCCCATGGTCACATGACCACATAATGGCAGCTAGTGATTTGACTGATAATAAATCGCTGATACTGCCCAGCGCATCTTGATTCCTGTTGCCTTATAATCTAAGTGAATGAATTCTTGAATGATTATTGAATCCATTAATTAAAATTATTTGACAATGTTATAATTACTTTCAAGGAGAGAAATAAAAAGATAACTTATTATTGAGATTTCATGTGTCATGCAGTGTTCATACCAGAAATAAATTTTAAAAATCCATAAACATCATGAACGTAAACTGAATTCAGGTGCTTTATTTTGTATAAAATGCTATTATAGCTAAGAAAATATTAACTTTGATTACAATACTACATTTGTAACCAAAAGTAGTTAATAATACAGTCAGTTATTTGTTTTTGTTGTCTGCTTGCCCTATTTACCTATTATATCTACCTCTCCATTTGTTTCTAGCCTATCTTTATAATCACCAAACTGGTCTCATTTTGTTCCTAATAGGAGGGACTACTGCTCCTACTTTAGAACAAACAGCCCATTTCATTTATCTGTTGCATACGTATTATGATAAATCACCTCTTTGTATTTCATTGATGTTCTGTATGTTCTATTCTATTTTCCATTGGACAACTTTTTGTTTTTTTGAGACAGAGCCTCAAGCTGTCACCCTGGATAGAGTGCAGTGGCATCACAGTTCACAGCAACCTCCAATTCCTGGGATCAAGCGAGTCTTCTGCCTCTGCCTCCCAAAATAGCTGGGACTACAGGCGCCCGCCACAACGCCCGGCCATTTTTTGGTTGCAGGCGTCATTGTTGTTTGGCGGGCCCGGGCTGGATTTGAACCCGCCAGCTCAGGTATACGTGGCTGGCGTCTTAGCCTCTTGAGCCACAGGTGCCAAGCGCATTGGGCAAGTTTTATGTTGTATTTTACATTTACTTGGTCATAAACAAATGTGCATTAAATAAAGTTAATATGTAAGCCACGTAATTTATGTTTTTCTACTTAAATTAAAAAAAAAAAACAAGGGCAGTACAATTTGAAATATTATAGACAAAGTAATGTTATCTACTTTCAAACTTGGGGAAATTTTCTTTTTCTTCTTCCTTTCTTTTCTTACTGTTTCTGTCTTTATTAATTCATTTATTTAAAGAGATAGTCTTGCTCTGTTACAAGGCTGGACTGCAATGGCTCAATCATAGCTCATAGAGCCTTGAATTCTTGAAGTGATCCTCCCATCTCAGCTTCTCAAGTACCTGGGGTTGCAGGTGTGAGCCACTGCACCTGGCCTTCTGCCGAGTTTCAGACGGAACATAATTCTGGAGCAGTGTTGTCTAAAACTACCCTTTTGTGATGACAGAAATGCTCCACATCTACACTGTCCAATATAATGGTCATAGCTACATGTGGCTACTGAGCATTTGAAATCTGGCTAGTGTGAGCAGAGAATCTCAATTTTATATTTCATTTAAATAGTTTCAATTTAAATAACTGGCTGTGGCTAGAGGCTGCCAAAGCAGACAGTGTAGTTCTAGAGGTAAGTGTCAACTGAAAGATAATGATGTTTGTTTTTGTTCCTAAAGTTTACTTTTTCAAATTAAAATATTAAAGGGACTAATTTTAAATATGTTAACCTAGTAAAAACAAAACTACTACTTCTCTGAGAACTTCTAAGAAACTTTTTCTTATCTTTAAACTGTTCAGACTATTTATTATCTTGGGATAATGAAGATGTTCCCTACCTGCTGGGAAGCTGAAGCAGCTCTTTCTTCAGCCTGATTTAGACGCCTTTGAAGTCTGTTGGCTTTTTCTTGATGCTCTAGAATTAACTTTTCATTCTATTAAAGAGAAATATAAAACAAGACAAATTAGAAATATCTATGTGATATGGAGATGTTTTTTAGAATAATCAATGAAAAATCTGGACATCAATTTACCACTTATAAAGTACAAAGATAATATTATCTCCAAATTTACATTTTTCAAGTTATAAGCTTCAAAACATAAAGGTGGTTTTACATTCTTGCCATCAAAGCAAATGAATTAACAAATTCAAAAGCAAAGTGAATCAGTAATTAATATTAAGATTTTCAATTTTTGATCTGTTAACCTTGAAATGCTAAATCACTGCTTCAGAATCACCTGGAGAATTTGTGAAAACACAAGACTTCTGGGCATTACAAAGCAGGACTTCAGTAGGGTTGGGATGAATTCTGTTTCTGTATATTCCCTAAGACATTTGCATACTCCAAGGCCTATTATGGGTTGACTATGTCTCCACAAAAAACTGCCAAATTTCTAACCCCCGGTACCCGTGAAGGTGATCTTATTTGAAAATAGTCTTTGCAGATGATCAAGTTAAAACGAGGTCATTAGGGTTGGCCATCATTCATATTATTGGTGTCTTCAGAAAAAGAGGAAATTTAGATAATAGTTATACAGGTACAAAGCGAAGACTGTGAAGACACAGAGACAAGGCCACTTACAAGCCAAGAAACACCGGAGGCTGCCATATGCAAGGAGAGGCGTGGAGCAGACCATCTCTCACAGCACTCAGAAGGAACCAAAAATGCCCACACCTTGACTTTGGATGTCTAGCTTCTAGATCTATGAGAACAAGAATTTTCTACTATTTTTAAGCCACTCAATTTGTAATATTTTGTTATGGCAGGAACTATATAGGCATCATAAGTACAAAGCTGTCACAACATACTGTCATGCACACAAGTTCAAATAATCTATTAATTAAAAATTATAAATACATACATTAGCATTCTCCATTTTTAAAATTTATTTTTGTTTTTTATTTTTTTGAGACAGGGTCTCACTTTGTTACCCTTGGTAAAGTGCTGTGGCTTCATAGCTCACAGCAACCTCAAACTCTTGGGCTAGAATTTTCTTGCCTCAGCCTCCCCGGTAGCTAGAACTACAGGCGCCTGCCACAACACCTGGCTATTTTTAGAGACAAGATCTTGCTCTTGCTCAGGCTGGTCTCCAACCCTTGAGCTCAAGCAGTCTACCTGCTTCGGCCTCCCAAAGTGCTAGGATTACAGGCATGAAGGACTGCACCCGGCTGCATTCCCTACTCTTACTAGCCTGGTTATAGTCATCTGAAAAAAAATATTTTTTTACAACTAGAATTGTTACACAATTTTTCTGGCACTTACTAAATTGAGAGAATAATATAAGCCTAATCAGGAATATGTATTAATAGAAAAAATATACTTTTGAAGAAGAACCAAACCATAGTTTCTATGCCCTAACATACAAGTGATAAGAATGAATGTTGTGGCTAATACAGTAATATAAAACACTGAAATAAGAGTATCCTGCTAGAATGAGCCTACTCTATTTCTTATTATGCCCAAAAGCAAAATTAAATTTTATGCAGAGAAATATAACGGCTGTTCCAACTTACCAAGATGTTTAAATAGGTAGTGTTAAATTTTAAGAGGCACACAATATGTTAGATAAAACTTTGGGGAAAAAAAAAAACCTCATCATCTATAATAATAACTTTCATATTTATAACCAGACTACATATTACACATTTTTCTATACTGCTACTATAACTACTTATAATGGCTAAGAAACAGTTCAGATTGACTAAGTCATAATATATGCAACTGTTGACTTTCAATTAATCATTTTAGTTGCTTTTGATCTAATATTAACATTACTGTGTTGAATAACTTCACTTAAATTCTTTCATATTTTAAATAACTTCCTTAGAAAAGACTTATAGATATAAGGAGCTACATTAAAGAGTATTTTAATGACTATTCCTTAACTGTGTTCTAAATGGCTGATGTCAATTTATAATGCCATGATACTTAAGAGTAATGATTCCAGGATGCTACAGCAGACCACGAAGAGAGAAGAGACCATATATCCAAAAATTCCAAAAAACACATCTGAAGTTAAAACGTCAAATGAAGAACTAGATATCTAGAAAGCCACCCAAATAATTAAAACATTGTTTATTTCTTTAAAACCTCAAAGAAAAACCATGACAAACTTTGCTATGTTTAGTTCTAAGGTATTAATCTAAATATATTGTATTCCATAGCCAAAATATTTTCTATGTGTTTTTTGTGATAGATTAAAACAAAATGAAAGGACTGGGTTAAAAAGATAATCTTAAAGATGCATAATAAAGAGGATCTTAAACAGTATGTTCTCTGAAATACTACAGGTTAGTTATACTGGTAAAACTGAGATGAAATAAAATCTCTACCTTTTATCATTTACATATGATGAATCACTCACTTTCAAAGCTTTTATTCATATTATGTTGTATGTGGACTTTCAGGGTTATGAATGATTTCTGTATGGTTATTTCCAAGTAGAGAATTCATTTGGATCTGGCTCAGGTAAAATTCTATAACATTTGTATCAAGCTGTAGCAGAAAGTACTTCCCAGGGGAGTCATTATCTTACCTCAACTACCTTTTCATTTGCCATTTCCAGCTGAGAAAGCAGCTCTTGGGTATAAAGTTTCTGTCGATTCAGCTCACTCCTATTAAACAACAGAGCCAAAAAACAAAAAATTCCATTAACATCATTGCTCAAAATCTAAAATGGAATCTTTATTAGCTAAATACATGTTCTAATTTTGAACAAAAATATCATCTTAATGTGCAAAATAAAGTCACATTAGTAGACCATATCTCAAAGAACTCATTTGTTTCCTTATAAATATACATATATTATGGAGGCTGGCTACAACAATGTGTATATACTTAACACTATCAAACTGTATGTACATCTAAAAATAATTAATATGGGGAATTTTATGGGTATTTTGTCAAAATTAAAAATTTTATTAAAATTAAAAATCACCATTTATCACAATTAAAATAACAATTTTTATATATACTTTACTGTAATAAAAATGTAACACAAAACACATACATTTTAAAGGTGTGAAAGTTATCTTAAATACTATTATCTAGAGAAACTATTAGAAATTAAAAGTATACTCATGTTAAGCAGATACAGTGTTTGTTATTACAAAATCTCATAGGTATTTTTAAGATTCATACAGAGTGCTTCTTAGGGTAGCTTAACTCTTGGAAACTTATGTTAACATTAATCATGCCGACATCATTTCAGTGTAGTATATTTAGGACTGTTATTTATGTTTTGGTTGTATATGCACTATTATTTTACTCATTCATATCTTTTATGCTTCATTAGCTGAAATTATCTTATGCACACAACTGTCTTTTTTGTTGTTCTTCAACATACAGGCATTATATGCCTTTGGTCTGAGATCACCTCAAGTGTCCCAGTTTAGGAGTAGATAAACTGTAGTCTTAAAATAACTTATATTAGAGAAAAGATGAAGTCAATTTCTGAGTATTAAAACAGTTGATTCAGTATTGGCTTTTATCCTTTGAACTTCTTTGTGCTTCTTAAATCAATCAACAGATTAACACTTCCAAAATAACTTCAGCTTTGCTTTTTTTAAATGAGCCATGCAAACAACCCAAAAGCTCTCTTGTGTCCTATATTTTTTGCATGAATAGTTGGTAAAAATAGCAAGTAGTTTGTTATAAATATATCAGACAGAATAAAAAATAACATCTACTACTCAAGTACACAAATAATTCCTGAATGTTCATTATGAGCTGGGTACAAGGACGGGTGATAAACATAGCTGTTGCCACCACAGAATTACAGAGTGAGAAGGAGGCTGCTTATTCTAATTTAGTGGCTTTATCAATACAGACTCATTGACCATGAGTAGTTTTGAGTATCCATTATTAATTTCCTGGCAGATAAACCTAAATGTTTTATTTTAGCTTTATTTTTGTGGTAGTAATAATACTAAGCATACTGTACATCTTCAAACAACAAAAACAAAACAAGAAAAAACAAAAGCAGTGGTTCTCAACCTTCCTAATGCCACAATGTATTTTCATTGTTAAAAAGGGGTTGCAACCCACAGGTTAAGACCCGCTGAACAAAACGAAGAAAACCAAAATGACTACAGTGGCTAATCTTCTAGGACAAATGTGAATAAAGTTAAAAATTATATGTATTAATGCTGATGAAAAGTAATCTGTGAATACAGTTGAGAGTATGAGGAGACAATAATCACATTTATGAAGTTAGCCAACATTCAGTTTATTCAAAACCTCTTCAGGAAAACATGTACTACATAATTTGATGACTAAACTATTCACTTACTTTCCCGAGGCAATTATCTCAATGAAGGGAAAGTAATGATTTTCCATTAGATTTAAAATCAAAAAGATACAAATCATTACATGAAAACATACTTTTAACTGACGTAAACATTTATCTCTTTGTATATCAAGCTCTGTCATCCCCACTGGATGGTAAGCAACTTTGTTACTCATTTTTGTATCCCTATAATCTAGTTACAATTTATAACATCAATAGAGTTTAGCAACAGTCAAGATGATGACGATGGTGGTTACAACAGCAAATAATTCATAATGTTTTCTTACTATAAGCCGGGTACTGCTCTAGGTGCTTTCATAAATTAACTTAATATTTAATTTTCACAATTACCTATAAAGTCTCCAATTTTACATCTAAGAAAATTAAAAGAGAAATTCAAAAATAAAATAACTTCCTAGGGTCAAATATCTTGTCAGTGATAAAGGATTAAAAAACTGTGGTCTTAACCCAAAGTCTGTGCTCTCAACCACTGCCCTGTACTGCAACATGGCAGGCAATTGTGGGACCACTGCTGTATAGGTGGTCCATCACTGCCCAAAATAATTGGCTCGGCGCCTGTACTCAGTGGTTAGGGTGCTGGCAACCAACATACACCAAGGCTGGTGGGTTTGAGCCGGGCCCAGGCCTGCTAAACAATGACAACTGCAATCAAAAATAGCTGGGCGTTGTGGCAAGCGCCTGTAGTCCCAGCTACTTGGGAGCCTGAGGCAAGAGAATCGCTTTAGCCCAAGAGCTAGAGGTTGCTGTGAGCTGTGTGATGCCACAGCACTCTACTGAGGGCGACATAGTGAGACTGTCTCAAAAAAAAGAAGAAAAAAAGAGGACACAAAATAATGTTATGCAGAGGATGATTCTATTTGCTGATTTATGGCTAAATTTCTACAGAAAACCTATCAGTTGTAAAGTTTATTCTGTATTTTCTCAACAAACATTTACTGAGGCATCTACCAGAAAACCATGTTTTAGAAAAAGATTTTTATTTATTTAGACCTATTTATATATTATTTGTTTTTACAAAAGATTTTTTTTTTTGAGACAGAGCCTCAAGCAGTCACCCTGGACAGAGTGCCGTGACATCACAGCTCACAGCAACCTCCAATTCCTGGGCTCAAGCAAGTCTCCTGCCTCTGCCTCCCAAGTAGCTGGGACTACAGGCGCCCCATTTTTTGGTTGCAGCCATCATTGTTTGGCTGGCCCGGGCTGGATTTGAACCCACCAGCTCAGGTGTACGTGGCTGGCGCCCTAGCCCGTTGAGCCACAGGCGCTGAACCTTTTTACAAAAGATTTAAAGTGGCTAAGAAAACTTTATTTTTCATTTAAGCATTTCCTTCAATCTTATGGTTATCTTCTGAATGAAATTTTAGAAGGTACTAAAAAATAAAAAGTGATTTCATCAACTCTGTCTCCTGGGAATTTCCTACAGCCTGGCTGTCTGTACTTTGCAACTCCTTATTTGTCTGTCAGGGTATTTCATTGCAGGGATAAAGGAAAGACCGAGGAGGATGCTCCAACTCTGTATTTAGCTATGAGAAATTTTTCCTTCATTAGAGAAAATAATGGAGAGTTCCCTGTATCATGAGTGATTTTGGATAAACATTCAATAAGTATTTCCAGAAAACTTTCACAGTGGTTTTATAGTGGAAGCACTTGCCAAGTAAAGCTATATAATCTCTCCTTGGGAAATTTTTAAAAAGAGAAACATTCTTACTTATCAGTAACGATTAAGTGTGGGCTGCCAGAAGACACAGATGTAGGATGACATTTCCAGTTTCTGTATGACGTTATGGTACTTCAGGAATATTTCACACTAAATAATTTAAATGAAACTGTCCCTAATTTCTCTACATTAATTGGCATGCTGCATTAATATGTTATGTTTTAATTATCTTCCACTAATTTTAAAGTCAGTATAGAAGAATAAGGAATCCCTTAGAGTATCACTGGGAATTGCTTAGCTTATCAGAATCCCACGCATTTCTAGTTCACTTATACAATTCCTATTTATGGGACATAAAGTCCTAGTCACGCCTGCAGAATAAAAACATAATTGCATAATATGATTTCTGTGCAAGCAAAATTTTACTAAATAATTTATAAAAAAATTATGCTATATCTATTAAAAGATTAAATACTTTAGTAAACAAAATACTATAACTGACATTGACATGTCTTCAAATTAGACCATTTGCAGGTGTCAGATTTATTCAATAACCTATAGAAAGTATTCCCTGTCTGGACTATAGTTTACTTTTTAACTTTTTCAAGCTTTACATCAGCAGTTCTGCAATTTAAGGTGGTAATAGATGAAGGGTGAGAACTTATAGGAAGGGTTCCTAATTTCTTGTCCAGAAACAAGATACAGGTATGTATACAAACACCATGAAACTATATTCAGTACTGCTCGTGTTTCTTCACCTTTTCTTAAAATAGGGTCCATATATTTCTATCAGATTTTTCTAGGAGGTCTGAGGCCTAAGGAAGGACAATTTTGTCTGGAGTTTTCACCTGGAATATATAAACTTTTTTTTTTAAAAGAATAGGTACACTGGTTGGAGTGTTTCAATGTTCAATACCTTCCTTGTACAAACTAGATCCATAATGTATTTTCTACAATTATTTCCACTTTGGGTTTTATTAATGTGGCACAAGAAGGCCCTTCGGAAACAATCCAACTGAAAAATTATTATAAATTTTTATAGTATTACTCTTATTCCTTTAGAGTTGTGTTGCCCATACCTAATTTAGTAGCAAATCTTCCAAAATATTCAACTTCGTTTTAAAAGAAATAATGGCCAGGCATGTTATGAGGGGCTGAGGCAGGAAGACTGCTTGAGTCTGGCAGTTTGAGATCAGCCTGAGCAAGATTGAGACCCTGTTTTTACAAAAACTGGAAAAATATTAGTAGGTGGGACATGTCTGTTGCCTCAGCCACGTGGGGGCTGAGACCAGGAATTTGAGGTTGAAATGAACCATGACGACACCACTGTACGCTAGCCCAGGTAATAGAAAGAGTTTGTGTCTTTAAAAAAATAAATAAATAAAAGGAGAAGAAAGAAATAGTAACTTTCTCTTTTTGTATTAATGTATCACCAGTCTATTTAATGCTTAATTACGTTTTCTAAACAAGTACAACTGGCATAACTTGGTTTGAGAACAAACACACTGACACCTGTTAAGTGAGTGAGAGGCAGCGATACCAGGGTGTAGTCAATTAGACCAGGCAGGGCGCAGAGAATGCCTTCTGGTTGGTCAGCATGCTTTACACAGGGGTTCAGTTCACTGATTAATGTCATTAGATGATTCCATGGACATCGGCCTAGAGGATTTCTGCCATACCTTAACTTTACCACTGTACCTTATCTTTACTTCAAGGTTGCAAAATAGTTATTATTCTCACCTCTTAAGTAAATGAACTGAAACTCAGAGAAGTTATTTAATGCTCATAAGGTCATACAGTGATGGGATGAAAAAATGGGGCAGACAGGTCTTTTAATCAAAATGTTTTCTCAACTAAATCATACGGCTTGTCATCTTAAGTCCAATCAGTCACAGGAGATATGAGTAAAGCATATCTGTAATACCATAGTATCAAGATCGTAAGGTGAAATAAAGATTTTTTGAACAAAAATATAAATATTTATCCTAGTTTGTGATCTCAACTTTT
The DNA here is from genome assembly GCA_963574655.1 of Perodicticus potto. Classification (NCBI taxonomy): domain Eukaryota; kingdom Metazoa; phylum Chordata; class Mammalia; order Primates; family Lorisidae; genus Perodicticus; species Perodicticus potto. The sequence continues at coordinate 12,366 of CAUYRH010170030.1, read as the reverse complement.
CATACGGCTTCAAAAGACCTGACTACTAAAAACAGGAAATTCATTCCAAAGTTTTGAATCTTTCTTCATTCAGTTGATTAAAAATAACACGAGTTAAAGCAGATAGGTCATCTTTAGATATATCAGAGAACTTCAGGTCATTACACTATGTTATTTCTTCCCGTAATTGTACTTTCCCCCTCACAGTAAACTCAAAATTACAAATATGCATCTTTAGTCTGAACTCTAAGCCCTTCACTTGTATATTCAATGATCTACTCGACGTATCTACTAGGAAAACCAGTAAGTATCTCAAGTGAAACCCGTTCAAAATGGAAACTACTTCCTTTCTGTTCCTTCCTGAGTTCCCTCATTCCTAGCAAATAGCAATGCCATCTACTCAGCTGCTCTAGTCAAAAGCCTTAGGCATCATCTGATTCCTAATCTGTGATTCCTCCTTTTTCCTCAGCCTCTATATTCAATTTATCAGTAAGTCCTGCCTGACTTCTCTAATGTATTCCAAAACTTTCCACTTCTCTCCATCTCCACTGAAATACTCCATTCTAATCCACTGTTCATCTACTGCCTGGAATACTGTAATACTCTAATATCTGGTCTTTTAAAAATCTCAACAATGTTTTAAAGTCCTCCAATGATCTCCCACTGCTGCACTTTGGAATTTTAACTCAAAATAGCCTAACTTAAATATTTAACTTTTTTTCTTTTTTTTTTGAGACAGAGTCTCAAGCTGTCATCCTGGGTAGAGTGCCGTGGTATCATAGCCCACAGCAACCTGGAACTCTTGGGTGTAAGCGATTCTCTTGCCTCAGCCTCCCAGGTAGCTGGGACTACAGGTACCCGCCACAATGCCCGGCTATTTTTTTGTTGCAGTTGTCATTGTTGTTTTAGCTGGCCTGGGCCTGGTTCGAACCCACTAGCCTCAGTGTATGTGGTAGGCACTCTACCCACTGAGCTATAGGCACTGCCCTTAAATATTTTACTTAAAGTAGCCTAGTCATGATGCCTCGCTCCCTCCTCAGTCTCACAGTGCTCCCTCTCCCACTCACTCTACATCATCACACTGAGCTTTCTTAACACTGCACCTTTGTACTTGCTATTCCTATATCTGCCTGGAATACTCTCCTAACTTTCTTGGTATAGCTGATTTCTTCTCATATTTCAGGCCTCAGTTTAAATGTCACCTTTTCAGACTTCTTTCTCTAAAATAGTCTAGTCTTTCTAGCTCCTACCTCTGTTCCAGCTACTATCTATCTCATCACTTGTCTTCACTCAGCTTAAAACACCTAAAATTATCTTGTTTATTTGTTTTCTTACCTTCTTCTTATCTGCCTTCCATTAGGATGAAAACTCCTGATGAGAAGCCATGGTCACAATGCTTAGAACAGTGCTTGGCAAACGCAGGTAGTTTTAGCCTGGGCACCTTTAGAATTAGCCAGCCAGGCCATTTGATAATATTTCTAATATCTAAATCTTGCTTTCTTAAAGTTTTTGCTAACTATTTGCTTTCATATTATACCTAATGAGAACATTCTATGATTAAATTTTCAAAGCAGCCATCAAGTGGTGTAATAAATTTGAGAGAACTGCTAGGAAAACTATTGTGTTCTTCAGCTTTATTTATAAAGACCATTCATAGAAAGCTTATTTTAAAGCTATTTGAAGAATGAACTCAGAATTATAAAGTAATTGTTGAAATTTCCTCACATCTAATGTTAAGTGCTTACCTTAGAGTAAGCGTGAACTACAAAGTTCATTCGTTTAATAGTTACTGAAATGAGTGCCTATTACATGCCACACACTATGCTGGCTGCTGGGGAGTCTAGGACAAAACAGGATACAGTCACTGCCATGGTGAAACTTAGGAACTATCAGAAATACTGGAGAGCTATTGGGCCTAAATACAGGTAGTAAATGCTATAAAAAGCTTATGGTGCTATGGGAACACATATGGAGAGTTTGGAGATTAGACCGGTCTCTTCAGAGGAAGTAGGCTTTTAAGCTGATATGTGAGAGATAAATAGAAATTAGACGGACAAAAGCAAGGAAAGGAGAAGAATGTCACACATAACTAAATCCATGTGGGAAAGACAGGAAATAAGAAAGCCTACTAAATTCAGGGAACAGAAAGAAGTTTGGTATGAATGGGATACAGTTCCTAAGAGGTAGGGGTGGGAATGAGAGGAATAAGCTGGCAATGCAAGGAAATACAGATCACAAAAAGTCTTACATGTCATGGCAGGAAATTAAGACTTATCCTGAATACACTGGGGAAGTGCTAAAGTATTTTAAGAAGAGAAGTGACATGATTAGATTTGAATATCAGAAAATCTTCCCGATCGTAGCAAGAAATATAATAAGGAAATAATTTGCCTGTAATAAAATTAGGGAGTTATAGCAGTAATCTAGTCGAGTAATGTTGATAGCCTGAACTATAGCAGTTGGAGAGAATGAACAGATTCGAGAGATATTTAGGAGGTACAACTGGGTTTAGGAATGTGAGGAGGAGTTCGGAATGACACCCAGAGTTCTGTTCAAGAATTTGGGTAGATGATATTATAATTCATGCAAATGGGGATTATAGGATAAAAACTTGGACTAGGTGTGAAATAATGGGTTCAATTTTGAATATACTGAGTTGGAGGCACCTATGAAAATGTTCAGTAGAGTTGGAAGTATAGATTGTTTCAAAAAGGTCTACATTAGAAAATGTTTTACAATAATAATTAGCCCTTTTCTGTTTGTCTCTATCATAGAAATAGATATCCTAATCCATATTGAAAGATTTTCTACATTAATCATACTTTAATTTTGAATATCAACAACATTTGCACTTACTGAAATAGTATGGAAATGAGTAAAAGCAAGGTTTTCCCTACAGTGTATTCAGCTCTTTGAAAATGCCACAACTATTAAATAAAACAGAGAAATTATGCTTGCTTAAAGTATGAGATAAGAAGTTTAACTTTGGGCCGATATTTCAGGCATAATTACTGTAATTGCTGAGATCATACTGTTATTACTGTGGTACAGTTAAAGGTAAAGATGAGCCATGTGAACTTTGGTTGATTCAGCATAAGGGAAAATGCTCTCAATGCATGAAATCCTTTAGTGACGACTGAAGAGTAAATCATATAAGGTTCTAGTCTATATTATTTGAGAGAATTAAAAACAAAAGGTGTACTATTCATTTCAGGGAGCTGTCTGCCAGCTGCAGCAAGCACTTTCTTTGAAACTCTCTTATGACAAATTAACATAGCATGTGCCAGATGTTTTTTTTTTTCCTGTTGAATTATACCATAATACGCTTCAGTTACTTTTAGTAATTATGCATTTTGTAATCTGTTGGTACCTGCAGCTGCTTCTCATCTTGTTAATTAAAAAAAAAAAAAAAGCAAAACCTTAAAAAGAAAACTCAGTTAAGCAGCCAAACATTACAGACATACAGCCAAGGAATTACAATGTTTGAGAGAGTGAAGAGAATTCCTTAGGCTCAAATGCTGTGTAATTCACCATACACACACACACACACACACACCCCTATACATAGTTTGTTTTGGACAAGAGAAGCAAATATTACATATTATATATTCATTTGTTCATTCATTTAGTCAATACAATTCAACTGAATTATTTAATTTTACTGAATTTGCCAGATAAGACATTAGCTCATGATCTTGTAGAAGAGGCAGATATAAATGACAGTTGTGATTCAGTAAGTACAATGAAAAGGAATGGGCAGAATGGTATAGGAGTGTAAGGAAACAAAAAGACTCAATCTGTATTCTCCTTAGTAAAGCATCACGAGAATTGGAAAGCAAGTATCCAATGTACTTAATACTAATACGAAACCCGTAAATGAACAACTACATGCCTACACAAGAGAAATATATAATTAAAATCAAGTGAGGGGGGAGGGGGATTGGCAAACCTCCACCTAATGGGTACAATGTAAGGGTTTACGGCACACTACTGGGTGAAGGGCTCAACTACACTTGGACTTTACCTAATAAATGAAAGCAATGTAACCTAATCAACTGTGCCTTCATATTAATCTGAAATTTTAAAAAAGGATTCAATCTGTCGGGGGAATAAGGAATGTCTTACAGAAAATTTTTCCAGGTGGAGATTTGGGAAAGAAAGAAAGATCATGTAAAAATTGTCCCCAGAATCACGTCTGACTCCTATCTTTTCCTTCTACCTCACATCAAATCTGTCAGCACCTTTTATTACCTCTAAATTAAAAAAAAAGAACCCCAACTAATCCATCTTTCTTTCTTCTTAGCCACCACCATCTTTTAGCCAGACTCTTGTAATAGTCATCTAAGCGGTTTCTCAGCTTTTTAATTCACTTCCATTCTTCACACAGTGGCCAGAGTGATCTTTTCTTAAAAACAAAATATCAGATCAACTGACTTCTCCTTTTAAAACTGTCCAATGTCTTTCTTTCCCTTTTAAAATGCTTTACCTGGCTAATAAAATTGCATAAGATCAGGTCCTTGCCTGCAGCAGAGAAAAGAATATTCACCAAAAGAATATTCACATGCAATATTCTGCATGTGCCATACATTTCCCAGAGTCCCAGTGCAGTTCTGGCCAATCACTGTCAGTATCCAGTATCACTTCCAAGCTGAGTTAAGTTCCTTCTTCACCCCTTTCTTACTCTGTTTCAGTAATCTTGCGAAATCATGTATTCAGTCAAGTTGGTAGAACCTCTAAAGGCACAGCCTTCCTACCTTAGACACTCAACATGAACAAGAAATGAACCTTTGTTATATTTAGTTCCTGAGATTTGAGTTTGTTTGCTATGGCAGTTGTCACTGCTTAACATAAGACACTGCACCTCTGCTTGTTAAACTTACTATGTTCTTGGCTGTACAGAAGCTTTTTAGTTTGATTAGGTCCCAGTAGTCTATCTTTGATACTGCTTCAATTGCCTGGAGAGTCTTTGCAGGTTATGCCTCCGACAAAGGTTTCGTCTGTTCTCCTCTTAGGGGAGTGTCTGCGTGTGCTGACGCTGTGGGGGACTGCCCCGGGCTGCGGGGAGCAGGGCCACCTCCGCCACCCCTCCACAGGGAGAGGTGAATGATGCGGCACTGACCGGGCAGGTTTTAAACTATCCTCTTTTTTTTGGAAAGAAAAAAAGAAGAGAAAGTGTCAAGGGAAGAATCTACATGCAAACAGGGGTAACTGCTCATGATTTCACAGTTCTATGGTATGATGGGCTGGGCAATCAGAGGTGTCCCCCAGTCTACACGCAAACAGGGGTAACTGGTCATGTTTTCACAGTGCTGCGGTGTGATGAGCTGGGCCGGAGCATTGGCTGTGAGGGGAAGGGAGTGATGTGGAACACACTGGGGAGCGATGGCCCCCTGGGGGTGTGAATGATCAACACAGAGGCCTCTGTGCCCCTGCCACGGGGTCCCCCACTATCTGGGCATAAGGTGGGCACCAACTGCTCAGAGCACCTGCCATGGGGGTCCCCCCACTATCTGAGCATGAGGGAGGTTCTGGAATAGAAAAATGTGAACTGCCATGGGGCACCAATTGCTCAGGCGGTGGATGCCGATAGATAGTTTCCAAGTCTCCTTGTGATGGAAATGCAGATGGCGGGTCCTCTCCTGACCTCTGTCCTCAACAAGGAGGCTCTCTGTGGGGGTGGGCTCGGCAGGTGCTCCTCCCCGGCACTCTGCACCACACACGCTCCTGGTGCTGCAGACACGGTGGAAGAGAGCCCCTTCCCCCTTGGCCAATGGGCGCAACAGATGCTGGAGAGGAGGCCTCTGGTGGGGTGGTGGGAACATTCCAGAGCAGGGACTGGGTCATCTGAGCACAGGCGTCTAGATGTGGGGGGCCCGATGCTTCTGTAGGAAGCAAGCATCCTGCTGTTCCTCTCAGGAATCTTTACTCCTAAGAGGTGGCTTGAGTGTGGCGATGGCTCTAGATTTCCAGAAGTCACATCTGCAGTGTGCTTCTCAGGGGATCCTGGCATCCCTGCCCTCTGGAGACCAGAGTCTCGGACGGCAAAGGTGACGTGGCTTATGCCATCCTACCCAGGCGCAGGGCCCTGGGCTGATCCCACTGGGTGATTCCTTTGCACCTAAAATTTCCAGTTTCAAGAAAAACAGCATGGGGACATGTCTGCTTGATTCAATAAAAAGAGTTCGTGTAACTTTTTCAAGTTAGTTCCTGGAAGGGGCGACAGGCCAACTGGTCCTCCTGCCGGCCACTGTCTTGGTCGAGGAGCTCCATGCCAGCTGTGTGGGGTGCGCCTGGCCTATTCCGGAAGGCCGTGGTCCCCGGCTTCCATCGCCCAGGAAAGTGGCCCTTTGGAGGGTCCCCTGATCCCAGCCTCTCTGACTGGCTATGGAGCACCGTGAACCCATGTGCTGAGAGACAGGCTCCGTGCTCGGGGTCTGATTTGTAGGTAATAATCGGCCTGCTTGGCTGCTAGGGTGGCCCTTCATGGAGTAGCCGCACAGTGGGCGATGGGCTTCCCAAGGGTCTGGCACATGCCTCTGGTGTGGAGAGAGAGGGAGCTATGCTCTATCCTCTAAGGCGACAAGAACAATGCTCTCAGGATGGAAGATTCTGGCAGCTCTGAAGCCCCATGAAGTCCTGGAGTCCCGATGAGGTCAAAGCATCTTCTGTCCATTATCTGGACAGAACAGGTCCCCGTTGCTCACTGTGCTCAGCAGCCCAACTGCCCAGCTGCACCTCTGTCCTCCCAGCCACCTGGCCTCTGACCCCACTGACGTCATCTCACTGTGACTGCCGAACACTCACGGCTGGGGCAAGTGGTCAGTGTCAGCTGTTCAAATGGGGTGCACAGGACTCTGAGGCTAACCTGGACGCTATGGGGAAGGACTCGCTATTTCTGTACCAGGAGCCAGCGGACTCACGCTGCCACGTTGGGACAGGGAAGTGCCGGGTACCCTGCAGGTGGATGTCCTTAGCTGCCCTGGTCCGTCCTTCGGGGAGGTGCTGTACCCTGCAGGTGGAGGTCCTTAGCTGCCCTGGTCCATCCTCCTGGGAGGTGCTGGGTACCCTGGGTATCCTTTGCTGCCCTGGTCCATCCTCTGATGCGGCCTTCTTGTTCTCTGCTTCCTTACAGCTTTGGGTGAAGCACGCTCCAGTGAGGGGAAAAAGCTGCCCCCAAATGTCACACCTGGTGCTGAGTTTTACTGGGGATAGTTAGATTTCTTTTGGTGGGGGGACACTAAATGTGCGCAGCTCATTCCCTTGCCCCTACTGCCTTTCCAGTGTACCTTTGAGAAGGGTTCCCTGCACTTGCCTGGGACACGGACATTCCAAGTGTTTAACCAGGGTGCTGTCTGCCCCCTTTCAGGCAGTTTCCATGGCAGCCAACAGTGGACAGAATAAAATGGTACTTAACAAACAGAAAAGAAGCAACAAGAAGGCATCATGTTCCTTACAAATTGAGCCCATGGGCCACTGTGCATAGACATCACAGGAATTTGGCTGTTAAATAGCAGTTTGTGGGATTGCTCTGTGTTGGCGACATGGCCAGGGCGGGGTGTGCCTTCCTTGCCTCTCGAGCACCCTGGCTTTCTTACTCCCGGTCTTTTCTAAGAAGGGGGTTTATGTTGAAAATTCCCATAGAAAGGATAGAAGAGGGCTCCTGAGTGAACAGGGTGGCCGTTGCTCTGTTTTATCTGCTAGGAAGGGCAGCCCGAGCTCTGACGTGCCCGCGCATGCTGCCAGCTGTGTGCCAAGCAGGCCTCTCTGAGCACTCACGCCTGGGTGGCAGGGACAGTGAGCACGGCCTCATTTCCACCTGGGGAAGTTCGGTGACTTGCCCAGGGTCATCCACGGTCAGTGGGGACTCGGGCTGTGCCCCTGCAGGTGCGGCCCTTGCTTCCCTCTCAGAAGAATGACTGTGGGCACAGAGGAGGGGCGATCGCCTGCCACGCTGCGGTCCTGGGCCCCACTGCCTCCACGCCTGGGTGCCAAGCAGGAGCCTGCACTGTGACATCTCCCAGAGTGAGCAGTCCTGGGGGAAACAGTTTGGACGTGGTCTTTGGCGACCTTTAATAATCACCATCATCCTGCAGGAGGCCTCGTGTTGCTCCTAATTAGCATCGCTAACCACCTTTCTCTGGATGAAGATCTGAAAGCTGCAGCTACCTGCTTCAGGACTGAAGACAAACCACAGAACGAGGCGTTGCAGCTGACAAAGGGGCAGGGGTTTAGTCGTCACCCTCCCGTCCAGCCCAGAGAAGCAGAGGACAGACTCAGACTGTTCTGGACAAGCCCCGAGTGTGGCAGTGCAGCCACCTGCCAGGCTGCTCAGCGTCCCTATCCCAGTGCACCGAGGACCCCAGTCCTGGAGAGGGTCTCGCACCTGCTCTCGGCGAGGTTTCTCCACTGCAGCTGCTGATGCTGGGGCTGTCCTGGGCCTGAGGGTGCCACGTATGTCCCCAACACCCCCACCTGCCTGGGGTGGCACCCACAGACATACCTAGACGATGCCAAACATCTTGGTTGAGAACAACATGCTGTTGAGTGAAGACAACTGTGTTTAGCTAGAAACATTTTAAAATTACCCTTTAGTTTACAGAAAAAATACATTGACGGTAAAAAATTAAATTAGCAAGTTAAGGAAAAAAATGTATGACTTTTCCTGGCGTCTGTGGTGATAGAACTGAATGAAATTGTTCACGCTGTGTCAATTAGTGAGAAAAATGGTCCTTTTGGTGCTTGTGCCTCCAGAAGGCTCAGTCATGTGGGTGAGGGTGTGACCGGCGGCTTGGACATGTGGTCAGGTTTCTGTGGACCCCGCAGGCCCTGCCCACGGGTGCGACACTGTCATCTGCTGTGTGAGGCCAGGTGCCCAGGTCTGTGGGTTTGCAAGGGCTGGGTGGCTATCAGAGATCACCCAGCCTTCCTGTATGGGGGGTTTCAGGACGGCTGAGTCCAAGGCCATGTGGCTGCAAAACTTAGATGTCCTGAACGGGGAGCCCCCCATGCACCCCGAACTGCGCCCGCCCCTGGATGTCCTGAACGGGGAGCCCCCCACGCACCCTGACCTTCTCCCACCCCTGGATGTTCTGAATGGGGAGCCCCCACGCACCCTGACCTGCGCCCACCCCTGGATGTCCTGAACGGGGAGCCCCCCACGCACCCTGACTTGCACCCGCCCCTGGATGTTCTGAATGGGGAGCCCCCCACGCACCCCGAACTGCGCCCGCCCCTGGATGTTCTGAATGGAGAGCCCCCCACACACCCCGACTTGCACCCGCCCCTGGATGTCCTGAACAGGGAGCCCCCCATGCACCCCGACCTCCTCCTGCCCCTGGATGTTCTAAACGGGGAGCCCCCCACGCACCCTGAACTGCGCCCGCCCCTGGATGTTCTGAATGGGGAGCCCCCCACACACCCCGACTTGCACCTGCCCCTGGATGTCCTGAACGGGGAGCCCCCCACACACCCTGACCTCCTCTTGTCCCTGGATGTTCTGAACGGGGAGCCCCCACGCACCCCGACCTCCTCCCGCCCGGCTGCACTTCCTGGGGCTCACTGAGCTGCCGCCTTGGTGAGGCAGCTGCGTTGGTCCTGGGGGCCCGAGTGGCTGCAGGAAGAGGACTAAGGGCAGTCTGGAGCCTGGACAGGGTGCCTGCTGGGGGGCCGTGCCCCACTTGGAGGGCGCTGGTTCTGTCTGCACTGGCTGCACTGAGCCTCCACTGCAGCTGAAGGGCACCAGCCACTCCTCTCCTGTCGTGCCCTCGCGCTGCTGTAATAAAGGCCACAGTTTGGCGGGTTCTCTCCCAGCTCAGGAGGTCGTGGGTCTGGATCAAGGTGCTGGTAGGCAGGGCTGGTCCTTCTGAGGCTATGAGGGAGGATCCCACCCAGCCTCTCTCCTGGCCTCTGGGGGCTGCCAGCAACCTCTGTGGCCTATGGGCAGCGGCAGCATCACCCCGTCCCTGCCTCTGTCCTCAGGCCAGGCTCCCCCTGGCAGTTTCTATCTCACATTTTCCCTCTCTCTGAGGACACCCGGCTACTGGGTTGGCCCACCCACCCCAATGACCTTCCCCTAATTCATTATATCTGTAAGCTGCTATTTCCAAATAAGGTCACAGTCTTGGGATGGGACTTCCACACCTGAATTTTGGGGGACACAGTTCAGCCCATAACACCTGCAGAGGCAGAAACCAGTGGACAGAACACAGGTCAGGGTCTGGGCCTGGCCATGGGGTGTTGCTGGGCGGAGTTTATCCTTCATAAATGCTGACGCACTCTAAGACCTGATATTAGTTTCATAAACAACCATTTCTTTTTTGCAAACTATACCCACAGGTCCTATTGCCAGTCTCGAGTGCTACCACAGCTAGTCAGATGACAACCGTGTGAGAAACTTTATCTTAAGTATTTACTGTGAGGCTGGGATATTGCTGATTCCTTAGGGGCAATTCAGCACTCCGGTGGGAAATATGTGACCTCATTTGCATTTTCTAATTGAATTGCTATCAGCTTTCCTGCAAGACTGCACAAAAAAAAAAAAAAAAAAAAAAACTTCCGGATTCCAGCCCCGCTGTTAACAGAAAGACTGTCTCCAAACAGTTGCTAACAGAGGACAGGAAGAGGAGGAGCAAAGTTGCCAATTTTTATGGTTCATGTAACTGTAAAGCTGTCAGTTTTACCCAAGTTCAATAATGGACAGAGGAGGCTGCACTTGGAAAACCTCAACGTGGGGGAAATGAAATGTATGGAACCGGGAGACGAGGGTCCCTGCATCTGCCCTCCCGCCTCTGCTCATAGGCGCGTCCCTGTGAACACTGCGTGACCTGCCGCTCTACTTGTTTCTCTAGAACCTTCCTCCAGTAGAGCTCCCGTCCACCCTGTGTCCCCATCTGAATGCCCCACCTTCTCCAAACCCAGCCAGGAAGCCCTCTGCCTACATTTGTTTAAAAGAACATTTTGAATTGTGAATGATGAACTATGTGAAAAAACGTGCACGGAACAAAAGTGAGCGGCTGAGCTCATCATCAGAGCCCCTTTCACATGCCAGCCCCCAAAGGCACTCTCCACCTCGCGTGTGCCAGCACGTGGCACTGCCCGCTGGACTTCACAGCATCCGGCCTGTTCCTCCTGCCGAGGGCCTGTCTGTTGTCTCCTTCACCCCCATGTCTGTGCGGGGTCCTCCTCATGCCCTTCAGGCTAGGGTCCGCCTACTGTCTCTGCTCTGCAGTATTCCACTTTACGAATCTGCCACGTTTATTCATTTTCACGGTGACAGGTATTAGGGTTGTGTGTAGCTTTTGGCTATTATGAGCAAGGCTGTTCTTAGCGTCCTGGTATGTATGGAGCCGGACTCTTGGTATTTATGGGCACATCTGTCGATGGGGGTGTGTGCCGAAAACCAGGCACATGGCTATTTGACCTAATGAAAACGCCTGCTGCTGTCTACAGTGAAGCATCACCCGTGCCCACCCAGAGGGCATGGATATTCCACCTGCTCCGTGCTCTCACTGATACTTGGTCTTCTAAGTCTTTTCTATTTTAGCCATTCTGATACGTGTTTGGCCATCTGGCTGACTGCCTCGGCTGACTGCATCTTACCTGTGCACCTGCTTCAGCTCCCCTCTTTGGCGACCAGCCTGTGTTAAGCCTCTTGCTCATTTTTTTTTAATTTATTTTTTATTAAGTCATTTGTACATAGAACAGACATACATTTACGCCATTATGGGATTCGTTGTGTCGATTATTTGTACAAATTGGAGTGCTCACATGCTACTAATCAACATAGCCTTCACCTCACTTACCCAATTACAGCATGAAGACATTTGTGTTCTACACCTGATAGATCCAACTTGTACTTGCCATATGCTGCATAGGTGTGGTCCCCCTACTGACCCTCCCTCTATCAACCCACCCCTCTCCCTTCTGCTTCCCTCCTTCATCTTAGGCTGTATTTGTGTTCCATTTTTCATATGCAAGTGTGAGTGATTATAAATTGGTTTCACAGTAGTACTGAGTACACTGGATATTTTTTTTTCCATTCCTGAGATACTTTACTAGGAAGAATATTTTCCAGCTCCATCCATGTAAATATAAAAGAGTTAAAGTCTCCATTTCTACACTTGATCTTAGCCAAAAGGCTGAGAAACAATAAAAGTCTCCATTTCTTTTTAATGCTGCATAGTATTCCATGGTATACATATACTGCAATTTATTAATCCATTCATGGGTTAACGGGCACTTGGGCTCCTTCCATGACTTGGCAATTATGAATTGAGTTGCAGTGAAGAATCTGGTGCAAATATCTTTATTGCCAAATGATTTTTCATCCTATGGATATACACCTAGAAGAGGAATTGCAGGATCAAATGGCAGGTCTACATTTAGATC
>CAUYRH010170026.1:0-22087 GCA_963574655.1 Perodicticus potto | reverse complement strand
TATCACTGCCTTAAATTTTAAACACAAATTAGAATTCCAAATAGTCAGATGGAATAACAAAATTGAAGTAACTCAAGTTCCACTTCTTTGTCTTTACAATCTCTATATTATCATTGGTGATTTTGAGCCCATTCTGCAAATGCAAAAATATGTTATACCACAGGGGTTAGAGATGGAAATTTTACCCAAAGAAAGCTCAAATCTTTCTAAATCTATAGGAACTTATTCTCAAAATGAGTAAGTGGGGTGGCGCCTGTGGCTCAAAGGAATAGGGCACCAGCCCCATATGCCGGAGGTGGTGGGTTCAAACCCAGCCCCAGCCAAAAAAAAAAAACAAACAAAAAAATGCAACAACAACAAAAAAAAATGAGTAAGTGTAGTTGAGTCTGTATGTATCATGGACTGGCTGTGAATTTTCCAGGAAGGAATTTGCCAGTTTGAAGTAGGAATATATTATTAAAACTCAGCCAGACAAGGTGGCTCACACATGTAATCCTAGCACTTTGAGAAGCTGAGGTGGGAGGATTGCTTGAGGTCAGGAATTTGCAACCAACCTGAGCAAGAGCAAGGCCCTATCTTTACTAAAGATAGAAAAATGAGCTGGGTGCAGTGACACATTCCTATAGTCCCAGTTGTCTGGGAGGCTGAGGCAAGAGGATCGCTTGAGCCCAGGAGTTTGAGGTTGCAATGAGCTATGATGCCATTGTGCTCTAGCATGGGCAATGGAGCAAGACTCTGTCTAAAAAAAAAAAAAAAATGCAACCCCTCCCCCACCCCCCCCAAAAATCTGTAGGTCATAAGCTTTTTTGTTAAAGTTTTTGTAAGGGGAGTGGTACCAGGTGTCTAATAGAGCTGGGGAAGAGGGTCTTTTGGAAGTGGGGGAGTCAGAAGTAGATTGTGTTTTAATGGCCGAGGGCTCCAGCCTTGGCTTGGCTACTGGTGGGTTAAAGTTGGCTAAGTCACTTAATGATTTTGCCCTTCAATTTCCACTTCTGTAAAACAGGGATAGCACATTTTATGTGACACCCTTTGCATCTTACAAGGATGCTATCAGGCTCAAATGGGATGGTGTAAGAAGTAGTAATGTAGAAAGTATGACACCACCATGGACACCCCAACACCTCCTCCATCCGGGAGGAGCCACTGCCCGTTTGGCAGCAGCCCGAGGTAGATTATTAAGTGAAAAACTAAGTCAGCTTGCAAGTTTTAATAATGATAATTGCCAATGTTATTTCTTAATGTATTTATTACCAAGTAGGCAATATTATCATTGTTTAATACGGACACTTAGAACAACTATTGTTTCAGTGCCTATTTATTGAGTGTTAGATGTGGGCCCAACGCTGTGCTAAGCACGTTCTACACATTATCTCCCTTCATTAGCCTGATGATTCTGTGAGATACAGGTACCTCCATTAGGAGGAGTTTTATTGATGAGGATCAGAGAAGTTGGGCAACTTACCCAAGGTCATGTAGTCACTTAGCTATTCCAGGGCAAGGCTGAAATTCAAACCCAGGTTTATCCTACTGTGCTCTGTCTTGTCATCATATCCACCCCATTAAAGCAGAGGTTTTCAATGAGTTGGTGGTGTCTATTTTGTCCCCTTCTCCCAGGGGACATTTGGCAATATCTGAGGCATGCTGGTTTGTCATACCTGAGCAAAGTGCTGTAGACATTTAGTGGATAGAGCGAGAGATGCTTGTATTAGGGCTGCTGTAACAAATTACCACAAAAGCAAGAGAAATTTATTCTCCTACAGTTCTGAAGGCTAGAAGTCTAGAATCAAGGTGCTAGTAAGGCCACTCTCCCTCTGAAAGGTCTGGGGAAAATGCCTTCCCTGACTCTTCCCAGCTTGTGGTGGCTCCTGGCAATCCTTGGCCTTCTGTGGCTTGTAGCTGCATCACTCCCATCTCTGCCTCCATCTTCCCTGTCTTTGTCTGTCCTCTCTTATTCGTCTAAGGGCACAGTCATTAGATTTCCTCTTCGTTTTTTCTTGTTGTGGTTGTCGTTGTTGTTGAGACAGAGTCTCACTTGCTCACCCTTGGTAGAGTGCTGTGGCGTCTTAGCTCACAGCAACCTCATACTCTTGGGTTCAAGTGATCCTCTTGCCTCAGCCTCCCAAGTAGCTGGGACTACAAGTGCCAGCCACAACGCCCGGCTATTTTTGTTGTTGTTGTTTGGCAGGCCTTGGCCAGGTTCAAACCGGGTTCAGTGGCTGGCTCGCTAGCCGCCAAGCCACAAGTGCCGAGCCTTCCTCTTCTTTTTTTAATGGACAAATAGCAGCCGTAATTTAGATCCAGCCCTAAGTCCAGAATTATTTCATCTTGAGATCCTTAACTAATCACATCTGCGAAGACCCTTATTCCAAATAAGGTCCCATTCTGAGGTTCCAGGTGGACACGAATTTGGAAGAAAACCCGCTATACTGCTAAACACCCTTCAATGAGCATGAGGGCCCGTGCAACAAAGAATTATTATCTGGCCCCAAATGTCCGTAGTGCTGAGGTTGAGAAACTCTGCTTTAGAGAGGCATTTCTTCTCAGGGAGGAAATGAGAATGTGTCTCTGCTAATCCTCACAACGACAAGCAGAAAGGGTTTCAGAGGGAATGACTTAAAGTCCAGAGGCCACCCTTTCCTACCCACTGATTCCCTCCACTTTCTAGGACCTTTTCCTGTGACTTAGCCTCAAGTATCCCTCCTCTTTCCATGTGGTTGTTGCCCCCCTGCCAGCTTTTTTGGCCTTGCAGAGTCAAAACCACCCTAAGTATTAAGCTTCAACCATGAATAAGAAGTGTTTGGCCTCTTCTTCCCCCAAAAGGAAGCTGCTCAAAAATCAGATAAAGGTAATGACCGTCATGGACAAGAGACTATTTGCAAGTTATGGAAGTTACCAACCAATGGCTGCCAAAGCACTCCTTCATTCTTTAAACAAATATCTATTGAACACCCATGCAGCAGTGAGCAGCAAATCTGGTGGGGTCCCTGCTCACATGAAGCTTCCACTGTGATGAAGACAATTACAGTCTAGGGTGATAGATGCCAGAAAAGGAGAAGGCTGATTGGAATTCAAGTCTAGGTAAGCCAAATTCTTTACAACTACAACCTTAGCCCCCAAGTGAAGGCCCAGGGAAGAATGGTGAATGGAAAGGGAAGAGCTTGTGCAAAGACCCAGAAAGGAAAGAGCACATTTGGGAACTTGAAGGAAGGTTAGTCTGTGGTTCACCCCTTTAAGACACCAAAGCTTAAGAGGGCATCCACCTTCTGGTTTTTCTGCCTGTGCTCTGAGGGCTCTCTTTGATCTCCCTTTCTAACATGAGATATTTGGATGCTTCCTCTTGCTGTCCACACCAAACTTGAGTCTCTCCTTCTCAGAGTTATAGAGACCCCTGTCTAGGCCTGATCTCCAGGACAAAGCTTTTTCACCTCATTTGGAAGCGGAGAGGGACGTCAGGCATGATCAGACATCTTTGGTGTCTAGATACAGCTTTGAGGCCGAGGTGGAAAGTCTCCAGAAAGTGTCTGCTCTGGAACGTGTTCATTGACAAGGTAGCACCTATTTTAAAAATTAGAAATATAAGGCGGGGCCTGTGGCTCATCTAGTAGTGCGCTGGCCCCATACACCTAAGGTGGCGGGTTCAAACCTGGCCTCGGCCGGAGTGCAAAACCAGAAAAATAGTCAGGCGTTGTGGCGGGCGCCTGTAGTCCCATCTACTTGGGAGGCTGAGGCAAGAGAATCACCTAAGCCCAGGAGTTGGAGGTTGCTGTGAGCTGTGTCACGCCACAGCACTCTACTAAGGGTGATAAAGTGAGACTCTGTCTCTACCAGAAAAAAAGAAAAAAAGAGGGACTCTCCCTAACAAATGCAAACATTGTAATGTAATTATTTGTACTCTCAAATGAATCTGAAATGATAAAAAAAAAAAAGGCTAATAAAAGAAATCAAAAACGGATGCACACAGCTAAGGGTCAGAAGGCATAGTTAGCATTACCTGTGTCTCCTGTTCCCTCTGCATCATGGAGGAACAAAAGCGTTAAGAGCCAATGCTGGGGAGTTCAGAGGGTTCAGTTGCTCCCCAGTCACTTAACTGGTTGTGTGAGGTGCAGCAAGTCACCTCACCTCTCCAGTGCCACCCCTCATATGTGCTCCATGCGTGCCACTGAGGGGTCACTGGGCCAATCCCTTAAGAGCAGAGCACAGTGCTTGGCACTCAGAAAAGCACAGTCCTGTGGGCTTATACCTTGCTCATCTTTAGCCGTTAGCCTAGCCTCTTCCTTCATCCACTTTCCAGGGAAGCTCTCTGGGCTGAGATGGGAGATGCAGGAAGTAGGAAAAGAAAATGATCTTTCCATTAGGATATTTATTTATTTATTTATTTTTGCAGGGGTTCTTTTGGCCGGGGCTGGGTTTGAACCCACCACCTCTGGCATATGGGGCCAGCACCCTACTCCTTTGAGCCACAGGCGCAGCCCAGGATATTTATTTTTTATTAAAGAATTACATGCAATTAACTGTGTACAAATCGTAAGTGCACAGCTTGACCCAATTTCAAAAACTGAGCACACTGTGTAATTAGCACATGGTTGAAGAAATAGATCATTATCAGTGGCCTGGAAACCCTTCAATACTCCCTCACTGTCACCACCACCCCCAGGATAACCACTACCCCAACCCCTGAAGCCAGACATTAGCATTGCCTGTTCTTCTATTCATAATAAATGGAATCACATAGCTCGTTCTCATTTGTGTCTGGCTTCTTTCACTCAACGTCATGTTGATAGGAGTCATCTGCTCTGATGCAGACAATTATAGATCGCTCATTCTCATTACTGTCCAATATTTCATTGTGTTTATCCATCCATTCCATTGTTGAGACGTCTGGGGAGAGTTTCCGGTTCGGGGCTATTGCAATAAGCTAATTCTAGTACGTGTCTTTTGACGGACGTGCGTATACATCTCTGTTAATATCCACTTGGGACATAGTATGTTAGCATGTTCCATTTGGTAGCCTCTGCCAAATAGTTTTCCAGTGTAATTAAACCAGGCATTCACTTTAAAAAATGATCAATGATCGCAGGGCACATGGAGCCCTGTGCTCCACTTCCCAACAGTCAATCATTTGCTCCAACCCATTTACGAAGCCCAGATCTGGGGGATGAGTCATTGGAATGCCAATGTATAATGGCCATGGGCTGGTACTGGCCCCGTATGACCTGAAATCTATTCCTCAGTCTTCCCCTCCTCTGTGTCTTGGTGAAGGATGGTGTCCCAAGTAGGGGGTTGGTGCTGAACCCTTCGGTCTGGGTTTCTTGGACAGCACTGGCTACAGCCCAGTGCAGAGGAGACAGGCAGAAGCTGTGGGGAGAGGGTTCCCTTTCTCTCGGCCTCAGGAAGCACCTTTTGCGGTAGCTGCATCTCTTCCATGGCTCCAGTAGCACCACTTGCTGCCTTGTCCCTTCAGGTCAAGCTGGGAGAGAAGTGACTTCCTACTATTGTGCCTCTTTGGTATCCTCACTCCTCCGTCACCTATGTGTCCAACTTCCTGCAATTGCACCTCTTTTACATACTTTAATATAGTTTCTCCTTCCCCAGTTGAACCCTAACTGATCCCAGCACGGACCTCCAGGGCCGGTGGGAAGATCTGCAGACAGAAGCACAAATCTCATTCACGAAGACCATTGCACTGATGGTGGCAGGCAAAATGTGCTGGGAGCCGGGGTGGGGCTGGATATTCTGTGAATTGTCCAAGAAGTCACCAGAAGAACTGCTGGCAGATAGGGGCAGTGACGCCTCCCTGACGGAGAAGCAATGGTGGGAGGCCACTTCAGTGTCCTGCTGGACAAGGCGGCTCCCTCCAAGTCATCCTCCTGTCTGGTTCTCTGGGTCGGAGATCCACAGGCCAGTCCTCAGCATGAATTGCCCAGAGTGGCTATTTATCTTTGTGGAAACGTGCTCTGTCTTCCTGGCTAGGGAGTACCCCAGGAGTAGAGAAAGGCTTCTCAGACCTCACAATGTTCCCGTGCCTCGTGCAGTGGGTAATAACAACTCACAAGTGAGCATTTGCTACACACAGGCCCTGTTCTGGGCTCTTGACATGGCCCAACTCATCAAGCATGTGTGGCTGTGATTTCGGTTTATGAATGAGGAAAGCAAGGCACAGGGAGGCAAAGTAACTGATCCCCAGTCAATGTTTGTTCATGACAATGGCATCAGTAATTAGTGAGCACAGTGCTTTAAAACACTGGCTTTGGGATTCAAAGGACGATGGTTTGAAACTGGATTCTGTCCCTTGCTAACGTGGGGCGTTCCTCAGTGTCCGTCATTCATGTAAAATGCAGGTACTGCTGCCCACCTGGCCAGGGTCCTGGAAGGATTAAATACAGGAATGAGTGAGCCTGTAGGTAGGAGACCCTGTCTGTGTGTGTTTGTACACACGGGTATATCCACCCGTATAGCACTTTACTGCATGGATACTATACTTCAAGTTTTTTTAATCATGTACTTATTTATTTATGATTAGGAGACCATAAATAAATTGTAAATAACCTTCAGGCTTAACAAACCGGCAATGAGCTTATTTTACTGGACAGAATAATATATCTGATGAATTTGCTAATGTTATTCTAGACACTCGTCTCAGATCCTAAGTTGCCCTTTTGAGGATTGCATTAATAATCCCGAGGTATAAAATATATTCTAATACTGCACAATTTTTAACTTTTTAGTTTGAAATATTTTTAGTTGCAAAACACAATGCCAAATGGCCATACAACCTCTATGTTCTCTCTCTGCTTCTCTGTGCTTTTTTTTCTGAAACATTTAAGAGTAACTTACAGACCTGCTGCCTCTTTATTCCTAATTACTTTAATGTGTATTTCCTAAAAACAAGGACATTTTCTATTAAGATTATAAAAATCAATATGTTAACACTGATATAACACTGTTTTTAATATAGAGACTTTATTTAAATTTTGCCGTTGTCCTGCCAATATCGTCTATGGTGAAATAAATAAATGAATTCTTCTGTTCCAAAATTTCATTTAGAGGTGATGGCTCTTTAGTTGCTTCTGATCTGAAACAGTTTCCTAGTCGTTGTCTTGTGACCTTGATATTTTTGAAGAGTAAAGGCCAGTTGTTTTTAAACATGGCTCCTAAGTTCGGGCTTATCTGAAGTTTCCTTATAGTTCAATTCGGATTCTGCCTCTTGGGCAGAAATATCACAGAAGTAGAGTCATTCTCACTAGTAGCAGTGCAGTGTGTCAGAAGGCACATGACACCTGCATGGGGATTTCAACTTTGATCACTGGGTCAAAAGGGTGCCTGCCATGTCTCTCCGCTGGGGAGTTACTGTTTTTTCCTTTGTAAAGTATAAGTATTTAGCGGGAAGACACTTTGAGTCAATATAAATATCCTGTTTCTCATCATAGTTTCACCCACCAGTTTTAGCATTCATTGGTGATGGTTTCCCAAATACACTGTTACTATGACAGCTGCCAAACGGTGACTTTTCTGATTCCATCATTCCTTTTACATATCTTAGTCAGAATCTACTTTATTTTTAACAGTATGGACTGATAGATTCTTATTTTAGTCTATGAGTGGTAATTCTCATCAGTATTTCATTTAATGCTCAAGTTATGCTAAAATTTGGCCAATGAGAGCGCCTTCCAGTTAACCCTCCTGTCCTGTTGACAAGTACATCATGTTCTATGTACTTGCTTACTTGCTGACAAACTGGATGTCCATTTGCATTTCTCTTATCCAAATCTGGAATCATCCATTTCTCCAAACGTCCCTCATCCCTTTGGTGGGAATTTTTTTTTTTTTTTTTTTGAGACAGAGCCTCAAGCTTTCACCCTGGCTAGAGTGCCGTGGCATCACAGCTCACAGCAACCTTCAACCTAGGCTCAAGCGAGTCTCCTGCCTCTGCCTCCCAAGTAGCTGGGACTACAGGCGCCCGCCACACTCTCGGCCATTTTTTGGTTGCAGCCGTCATTGTTGTTTGGCGGGCCGGGCTGGATTTGAACCCGTCAACTCAGATGTAAGTGGCTGACGCCTTAGCCCGTTGAGCCACAGGCGCCGAGCCCCTTTTGGTGGGAATTTTATACCTACTTTTAAAAAGCAGGAAGCAGGAGAAAAAGGAGGAGAAGAAGGAGGAGAGAGTAGAGGATGAGGAAAAGGGGTACAAGGAGAACCCCTGCCATGAAAAGGGGTTACAAATATTGTAATATGTTTTAAGTATTCATATTTAACAAACCGATAGTTTCAAAACCATAAAAAATGATGAAAATGCAATTGTGCTTCCCATAAGATACTGAATCCATATGGGAGATTTTATTTATTTATTTTTGCAGTTTCTGGCTGGGCCTGGGTTTGAACCCACCACATCTGGCCCATGGGGCTAGCGCCCTACTCCTTTGAGCCACAGGCGCCGCCAGGAGATTATTTTTGAACGTGGGTCCACATAACTTCTCTGCCTCTTCACCATGCTCCATGATGGGCCCTACACTAGCAGTGCTCAAATGGGAAGGTGGAGGGAATTTCCAGTGTCGTGGTGAATCTCAGGGAGCTCTGCTCTGGGGTCTCCAAACCCTTACCTTGACCCCTACTCTAGAGCAACTTTTAAAATATCTGTTTTCTATATTTGTGTATTGGGATTTCACTCAGTTTTATTTGGGAGAAATTTGGGGGCAGTGGAATGAGGAAGATGATTAAGAGGAACCAAGATTACCTGATTTCATCTCTAAGCTTCAGATGCCTCATCTGTAAAATGGGGACGCAGTGCCTCCAGGGTTTTGGAGAGGGTGATACGGTTTGACGTGAGATGCAGCAGCCGGCACATGAGTGTTTTAAACGAGATGCTAGTGGATATCCTGACTTCACGTGAAAGCTGCTGCTTTTGGAGACTCTTCCCATTCTTAGCTTCATTCCTTTAACCTGGAATCCTGCTTCCCTCAAGGACTGGTGCTCACCAAGTATTGCTCTTGACCCAGGCCCGGAAGACCTCCACTCTGGCCCAACCTGAGCCGTGGCACCTGTGCATAGGCACCCGAATCGATCAGGGCCCTTTCTGGTGCAAGGGGCAGAACGCCAGCTCCTGTCAAATTACACAAAATTTGATCCACTGGCTCCAGGGGTGCTTCTACCACTTTCAGACATGGTTGAGTGTGGGGACCCAATTAATGACGCCAGCAGGCTCCATCTCCCTCCGTCTCTTGGAGGAGGAACTCAGTTTTCCCCGATGTTGCCGTCACTCTGAGGCAGACTCTTCTTATGTGTCCACAGGTTCGTCCCCCTCCAGCTGAGCAGCCTTGGCAAGATTGCTCTTCACCAGCAGTTCCGCATAAGCCCTAGGGTGGATACATACTGGGTGGGTCTGTGTGGGGCACATGCCACATCCAAACTCACCCTGGACCACGTGCTGTGCATGGATCTCTTCCATTCGCCCCTCCTCGGTCATTCTCCACCCTGCTTTATGCCTTGGTAGGGTGACTGCTTTAGACAACACAAATAGGAGGCTCAGGCAGGAGACTGGGGGGCAGGAGGAGTAGCTGGGCAGTTTCCAGCTACTTCCCTTCCAGGTCTCACTGGCTCTTGCTGAGCTGCCTTCTGCACACAGCACCATCCTTCCCCAGTTCAATAATCACTCCCCCCTCCCGATTTCCTTCAGCCAAGGGATGGGATGATGGTTCCCTGCTACTGCAGGCTTCAGGGCATGCACCAGCTTTTGTTGGTTTCCCCAATATTCTGCCTCTGCCCTTTTTTTTTTGAGACAGGGTCTCACTTTGTTGCCCTCGGTAGAGTGCCATGGCTTCACGTTCACAGCAACCTCCAACTCTTGGGCTTAGGCGATCCTCTTGCCTCAGCCTCCCGAGTAGCTGGAACTACAGGTGCCCATCACAGCGCCCGGCTATTTTTTGATGCAGTTCGGCCGAGGCTGAGTTTGAACCCACCACCCTCGGTACATGGGGCCGGCACCCTACTCACTGAGCCATAGGCGCCGCCTCTGCCTCTGCCTTTCTATAGAGACCCTTTATTACACTCTCCTCCATGACCCAGTTGAATGTGCCACCTCTGTACAGGAGCACAGGTGAATTCTGCCCTAACTGACTACTGAAGAAGGGACAGAGCATTGCTACAAGAGCATCAGAGTGCGTTGCAAGCCGCCATGCACCACACCATGCCGGGGGTCATCAGCCCGGGAAGTCGGAGTCCGTCTCAGTCTTGGTTTCATCCCCCTTCCTTTTCACTTCCACTGACTGATGGGATGAAGAAGGGAACTGGGTTTGGCATCCAAAGTCAACCAACCCTCTGTCTCTTGTATCTCCCACCAGTTATGTGACCTGAACCAGCTTCTCTGAGCCTCCTTGAAATGAAAAAAAACATTGCCCGCCTCTCCCACGTGGTTGTGAACAGAAGGAGAGAAAATGATGGCTGTGGGAGGGGTTGCTGACATCTGGAATTCTTGAGTTTACTGCATGTTGAATGAAGCCTCGCGACTGCAGGGCACTCTCTGGCGTCCCCTTCCTTCTTGCTTATGGTGTCATTTGTTTCTATTTTGGCTACAGAAGAACCCAGTCGTCTGCCAGCCACTTTTTGCACAACCTTAGAGGGAACCCCCTGCACCTCTCCTGCCCTCCTCACCAGATAGTATGAATGTGGGTCCAAATAAAGGTGAAGATCAAGGGTGATAGCACACCTGCACCGTCTGCCCGTCCACCCCAATCTGCAGGAGAACGAAAGCTCCTGGAAAGCGGAGATGCCACCTGTTTTATCCACTGTTGCATCCCCTTACTTAGGAGACAGCAGCACAAAACGCTCAGTAGGAAGGTATGGAATGAACAGAGCCAAACAGGAGGCAAGAAAGATCTGGGTTGCTGCTGTTGTTGTTTTACTTCCATATGTAGAAACACCAAAATGAAGAAATGTAAAAGCAGGGTTATGAAATTGCCCCAAAGGCCAGCCTAACCACAGGCGATAATAACATCACCTACACCACAGGCTCCTGGTGAGACTGAAATGCGATCACGTATGTAAAGCACTTGGCGTGGTGCCCAGCTGAGGGCAGGTGCTTGGTCAACACTGGGTAGATTCACTGGGAATGACTCACTTGGACAGACCGGCACTTGGCTGAGACAGGGGCTGGGGGTCCCTCTTCTCCTGCCAATCTGGTTTCACCTGCTGAGTGAATATTGGATCCCAGGGAGGGAGACCCTTGTCTTGAGGGCAGTGGTGTCTCTCTGTTTTCCTCTCAAAGACCCTGTGCCTGATAAATAGGCAAAGAGAGACTTTGGGCTGGGCTGGAAGGACACTAGAATGAGCTATTAGTTGCTCCTCTGATAAATGTATTTAAGTCTCTTCATCTGGAAAATGGGGATATTTATACCGTCTACTTTACTTTGCCCTGGGGGGTCAAACAGTAAATGGCCAGAATTAGGTGATCGTGGAAAATAAAAGGTCGCTAATGAAGCTCAAGGGATGATGAAAACTTTCAGTCCTCCCAAACCTCACATTCATGGGCCCCGGGGTCCCCAGGGCCCCATTTTCAAGACTCCCCCAGCTCTCCTTCATCTGTTTCTCTCACCCTTTGCTCTAATTAATGAATTTGACACAACTTCTCCAGGCTGCCTTCAAGAAAACTCTGTGCAAAAGCCCAGATGGAAAAGTCCCTGGTTTCTCCTCCCTTAGGATAGCCGAGACAGGTCACTTGCAGGCTCCAGCTCCACAGCAGCTAATGTGTATGGAAAAGGGGGAACTGTCTCCACCCCTCCTGAACAGTGAGTCACCCTGTCAACATGGCCTTCTGACGTCAGAGCTGGTTCTACCAGATCCCCTTAGAGCTGGGGCCACCCTTGCCAAGCCAGAACCTCAGCCCTCCTCCCTCTCAAACTGGTGACAGGCCAGAACCACCAGGACCCTAGGACCCCAGGACCCCATTCTATCCGAAAGTCTTTCCACCTATCACCTTTGTCGAACAAAAACAATTATTACTGAATAATGTAGAGTCAAAAGAGAAAACTTTCCCTCCCTACCCTTCATGCCTCTCCACACCTCAAAGGAAAACATTATTAACAGCCCTGCATGGAACATTCCAGATGTTGGCTATTGCATATTTAATTTTTGAAATTAAAATTTAATTCTACAAATAATACAGAAATTTATCTTCTTTGAGAAGAAAAAAATGAAACAACAAAATCTGCTTTGACCTTTTCCCCCAATCTGTAAAGTCATGATCTTGAAAAATTTGTTTGAATTACTCTTGTAGCATTTTCCTATATTCCATTTTCTTTTTCTGAAATTCCTCTTAGGTGTATGTTAGCCTCGGACTGTTTTCTTTCCTATTTTTATATTATTCTATCTTTCTGACTTTGCGTTTATTTTCTGCGGATTTCTTGAACTTTTTCTCCTCAACTTCCCATTGAATATTTTATGTCTTCTTTCACATTTTTCATTTACAGGAACTCTTTCTTGTTTTCTGATTGTTTCTTGTAGCAGACACTGTTGGTGCCCTATCTGTAAATGCTCGGCATTTGCCCTGTGCACTGCATAGGGCTGTTTGCTGTGCAAATCTATGACTCTGCCCAAAGGCTGTTTTCTTCCAGGTAGCATCCTTGGACTTAAGTACAGGATAAGCTGGACGAAACAAAGGTCAATTCCTTTGGAAGCAGTTAATGGATCACAGCCCATTGGTTGAGATAAGACAAGTTCTACATGTACCATCTTTCAGAGTTTCCGACCAAGATCAAGCTCCAATTGTCCATAGCGGTGACTGGTTTAATAACACACTGTTCAGATTAACACATTGGTTTCTTTTCCTTCCCTGTCTCACTTGCCCAATCCTCAACTAGTATTTATGGGTTACCTGTATTGAAATTGTTATTTCAGAATCTGCTTCTGGTGGAATCCAAACCAAGACATCTCTCATTTTTTAAAATAGAATTTTATTCTTATCTTATGGATGCAATATCTCATTATTTCCCTGAAGATATTAATAATAATGAGATCTAACTTTTTTTGGAGACAGAGTCTCAGTATGTTGCCCTCGGTAGAGTGCCATGGCATTATACCTCACAGCAACCTCAAACTCTTGGGCTCAAGTGATTCTCTTGCCTCAGCCTCCCAAGTAGCTGGGACCATAGGCACCTGCCACAATGTCCAGCTATTTTTTGTTGCATTTGTCATTGTTGTTTAGCTGACCTGGGCCAGGTTTGAACCTGCCAGCTTTGGTGCATGTGGCTGGCGCCGTAACCACTGTTCTATGGGTGCTGACCCTAACTTTTTTTTTTAGAGAGACAGAGCCTCACTTTGTCACCCTCGGTAGAGTGCCGTGGCATCACACAGCTCACAGCAATCTCCAGCTCTTGGGCTTAGGAGATTCTCTTGCCTCAGCCTCCCGAGTAGCTGACACTACAGGCGCCTGCCACAACACCTGGCTATTTTTTGTTGCAGTTTGGCCGGGGCTGGGTTTGAACCCACCACCCTCGGTATATGGGGCCGGTGCCCTACTCACTGAGCCACAGGTGCCACCCCTCTAACTTTTTTTTTTTTTTTTTTTTGAGACAGATTGTCACTCTGTTGCCTAGGCTAGAGTGCAGTGGTGTCATCACAGCTCAACTGCAACCTCAAACTCGTGGGTTCAAGTGATCTTTCTGCTTCAGCCCCCCCCCCCAAGTAACTGGGACTACAGGCAGATGCCACCATGCCCAGCTACTTTTTCCCATTTTTACTAGAAACACGTTCTTGCTTTTGCTCAGGTTGGTCACCAGCTCCTGAGTTCAAGGTTTCCTCCCACTTTAGCCTCCCAGAGTGCTAGGATTGCAGATGTGAGCCACCGAGCCTGGCCTTGTTCAAAAGGCTCACTCTTGCTACTCTGTGAAGACTTAGGTTGGCCCATAACACCTATAGGTTAATTTTCTGGGTTTTGTCTGGTGATCACTCTCTAGTCTCCTACTGTAGAAAGATATGTGTCTGGCTGACAGTATCCTTAGAATCAAGTGGCAAGAGGAGCTAGGGTTCATACAGACTTTTACATATCATCCCTGGTTTTTTCATCCTTGGTTTTGGTATGATACTTTCCCCTGCCTTGTGTCATGCCTGGTGTCTATAGGCCCCACTTTGCAATAGAACAGACTTCTGCCAAGGTCAGGAAGGTGTTGTTGCCTGACTGTACCAGATTTGAAAGGGACCCCAGGTGGTTATTCCAATTATTACTGCTATGTAAAAAATCTCCCAAAACTTGGCTCAGTGCACGTAACTGAGTGAGTAGGGCACTGGCCACATACACCAAAGCTGGTGGGTTCAAGCCTGGCCTGGGCCTCCAATGACAATTGCAACCAAAAAGTAGCCAGGCCTTGTGGCGGGCACCTGTAGTCCTAGCTACTCAAGAGGCAGAGGCAAGAGAATCGCCTAAGCCCAGGAGTTAAAGGTTGCTGTGAGCTGTGACGCCACGGCACTCTACCGAAGGCAACATAGTGAGACTCTGTCTCAAAAAAAAAAAACAAAAAAAACCTCCCAAAACTAATTTTTGTTATCTCTCATAGTTTCTGCAACTGAATGATTTGGGAAGAGCTCAGCTGGGTGGTTCTGGTTGGGATGTCTTTTGCTATTATAGCCAAACAGTGATTGAAGCTGAATTAGCAGAGAGCTGGCAAACCATGATGTCTCTCTCTCTCTCTCTCTCTTTCTCTCTCTCTCTCTCTCATCTCAGGCCTCCCCATGTGCTTTCTCCATATGGGCTACTTTGAGCTTCCTCACAGTATGGCAGTCTCAGGGCATATATCGAGGTTTATGGTTCTAGTACAAGGATTCCAGACTTGGAAATTATGCAGTGCTACTTTCCCCAAATTCTGCTGTTACAGGTCACTCACTTAGATTGAATCTGCCTCATTTCAAAGGGAGGGAACATAGAATCCATCTCCAAATAGGAGGAATGTCACAGTTACATTGTGGAATAGCATGGAGATATTTGTAGTGGCTTTCTGTGGACAGTGCAATCTCAACAGTGGTCTTAACACTTCATTTATGAGGTTCTTTGTCTTATTTCTGTTGTCAAGTCCACTCTGCCTCTGTCCTAATCTGTTTTGAGTTGCTATAATAGAATAGCACGGGCCGGGTAATTTACAAAGGAAAGAAACGTATTTGGCTCATGGTTCTGGAGACTGGGAAGTCCAAGAGCATGACATCAATATCTGATGAGAGCTTTGCCCTGCATCATTCCATGGCAGAAGGTGGAGCATGTGGGCAAGAGGAGGCTAGACTCACTTTTATAACAAGTCCACTCCTGCCATAATTAACCCACTCCCAAGATAATAACATTAATCCATTCATGAAAGCAGAGCCTTCATGACCTAATCATCCCTGTTTAGGCCCTAATTCCCAACACGGTTACATTGGAGATTATGTTTCCAATATGTGAAATTTGGGGGACACGTTCAAGCCATAGCAACCTCCAGCACAACATTCTGACTCAATTCTTAGCACCTTGGGATTTTAATCCATGAGCCTTCCTGTTTCTTGTGGGGCCCCCACATACATGTATTTAGGTTAGGCAGTATTGAGTAGAACCACATCTTAGGGGTGCCATTCACCTTGTAAACATTGTCACTTTATCTGTTTATAATGATAATTTTCCAGCAGATGTCAGTAAAGGGGATAGCAGATTTCAAACACCTAGAGGAAGAGAAACTACTTCCTGTCATACAAAGACGTAGGCCAGTGGGCAGCCTGCTTCTTGCTGCCCTTCCCCCCACCTGCAGGCATTTTCAGCTCTACTAAATTCACCTGCTTTCCACCTCCCAAAAATGTGTTAATATCTTTCTCTTGCTATTGTCCCCTCTCTTTTTTTTTTTTTGAGACAGAGCCTCAAGCTGTCACCCTGGATAGAGTGCTGTGGCATCACAGCTAACAGCAACCTCCACCTCCTGGGCTCAAGCGAGTCTTCTGCCTCAGCCTCCCAAGTAGCTGGGACTACAGGCGCCTGCCACAATGCTCGGCCATTTTTTGGCTGCAGCCATCATTGTTGTTTGGTGGGCCCGGGCTGGATTCGAACCCGCCAGCTCAGGTGTATGTGGCTGGCACCTTAGCCTGTTGAGCCACAGGTGCCGAGCCATGTCCCCTCTCTTTTGAGGGGTTCTTTTTGTGGGTTTATACTTTTTTACTTCATTTACTCTGAATTTGCTTGGGTTTGGGGAGTGTTCTGATAAAAATGAATGCCCTGGGTGGCGCCTATGGCTCAGTGGGTAGGGCGCCAGCCCCATAAACTGAGGGTGGCAGGTTCAAACCGGGCCCCAGCCAAACTGCAACAAAAAAATAGCCTGGTGTTGTGGCGGGCGCCTGTAGTCCCAGCTACTTGGGAGGCTGAGGCAAGAGAAACTCTTAAGCCCAGGAGTTGAAAGTTGCTGTGAGTTGTGACGCCATGGCACTCTACCGAGGGCAATAAAGTGAAACTCTGTCTCTAAAAAAAAATAGCAAAACAATGCCCTTGATCTATTATTATTATTATTATTATTATTGTTATTATTATTATTATTTAGAGACAGAGTCTTACTGTAGCCCTCGGTAGAATGCCGTGGTGTCACAGCTCACAGCAACCTCCATTTCCTGGGCTTAGGTGATTCTCTTGTCTTGGCCTCCTGAGTAGCTGGGACTACAGGCGCCTGCCACAATGCCCAGCTACTTTTTGTTGCACTTTGGCCGGGGCCAGGTTCGAACCCACCACCCTCGGTATATGGGACTGTCACACTACTCACTGAGCCACAGGCGCTGCCCCCTTTGATCTGTTATTTTAACTGACAGCACCATATTTTCAACTTTTGTTCTGATATAAATCACTGCAATGAATCCTCTGTATGCGCACAAGTAAATGTCCACATCCCTTTGTACAATGAACTGTGCTATTCATTTCATTGGGAAATGTGGCTTTTCACTTAATATAATCTGGATTTTTTTTCAGTATCAGCATGTGTAGATCTATCTTATTCTTCATAATAGCTACATAATCTTCCATGATAGGGAAAAATTCTAATCCAGAGGAGAGAAAAAAAAAAGTACCTGTTTGTTACTCTTTATCCACCCAGAGGAAAGGAGATGACAGCAGAGGACAATGTCAAAGTCAGGAAGAGGGTTTGGTGAGGGGCATACACAGCTTTAGCCACGTCCTCACCTCTGTTTTACATCATTATAATCACAGCACTGACACCTCAGATTCTTCTTTTTTTACCCCGATGGCTTCATTCCTATAAACCACGATTTCTCAACTTTGGTGCCATTGACATTTTGGACCAGATCATTCTTTGTTGTGGGGGCTGTTCTGGACATTGTAGGAGGCTGAGCGGCACCCGGGGCTTCTACCACTGGATCTATAGTATCTCTCCCTTATCTGTGACAGGCAAAGATGTCTCCAGTCACTGCTTATCCTCTGAGGGATGAAATCAACACCAATTGAAAACCACTGCTATAAACTAACCTGAAGACCTCTTAGCACCTATAACCTAGTTAGTGAAAACACAGTTTTTACCTCCTTTGTTTCTGTTACTAGTTATTTTCTAGCTTTTTCTTTTCTTTTCTTTTCTTTTTTTTTTTTTTTTTGAGACAGAGCCTCAAGCTGTCACCCTGGGTAGAGTGCCGTGACATCACAGTTCACAGCAACCTCCAATTCCTGGGCTCAAGCGAGTCTCCTGCCTCCACCTCCCAAGTAGCTGGGACTAAAGGTGCCCGCCACAATGCCCAGCCATTTTTTGGTTGCAGCCGTCATTGTTGTTTGGCAGCCCGGGCTGGAGTAGAACCCACCAGCTCAGGTGTACATGGCTGGCGCCTTAGCCCATTGAGCCACAGCGCCGAGCCTTTTCTAGCTTTTTCTAAAGGAGGACATATTTTTCCACCACTCTATTCCCCTTTGTGTTCAGAGAGGTGATTAATTTCTCTCAATTTACTCTCGGATTATTTTTTCCTCTCAAGTTTATTTGCTGGCCTTTTGAGAAACTCAAATGTATACATATTTATTGTTGAAAATTGGAAAACACAGAAAAATTCAGGGAAGAAAACTTTAAATTTCCTTTCAAACCATGTAAACACTCATAACATAATTTTGGTGATTATTCTAATAGCCTTTTAGTCTTTTTCTCTTTCTTACTATGTGTAGAATTTATGTATGTATGTATACACACACGTTTGTATAAAATTTTAAGGAAAACCCCTTTTTCAGATCAGAACACAGTATTTTCCCCCTTGTTTTAAGCACCCAGAGTCCTCTGCAAAAGCTCCTTAGTTATGCTCTGCCTCATAGCTCAAGTTCTGACATCTATGCTGATTAACATCATCACTTCTTGATATTTTTGAAATATAGAAATTATCCCTGTTCCCCATCAAAGTATAGCTTTAAGAACATTTAAAATGGTCCTAGCACTCTGAGAGGCTGAGGCAGGAAAGTCTTTTGAGCTCAGGAGTTCAAGACCAGCCTGAGCAAGAGCAAGATCCTGTTGCTACTAAAAATAGAAAAAAACTAGTCAAGCATTGTGGCAGGTGCCTGTAGTCCCACCTACTGGAGAGGTTGAGGCAGGAAGTTCGCTTAAACCTAGGACTTTGAGGTTGCTGTGAGCTAGGCTGATGCCATGGCACTCTAGTCTGGACAACTCTGTTTCAAAAAAAAAAAAAAATTAAAAACATAACTCTCATGAAAGTGAGCTTGCATGCTAAGTATGCTTAACTTGTTAATGAGGAACCCAGAAAGATGGTAAAAATGGTACAAAGGAGAATTGGAGGAAAAGGGGTTCATAGTCCGTCAGGAAAGGCATGCTAAGAGCAGTTTGCTAGGTTAGAGACAGAACTGATGAAAATCCTACAGGGCAATAACACTGTAACCTTTGGGCTTATCTTTTCTCCCAGACAAAAATGTTTTGCATCTTGCCAGTGCGGTGGGTCATGCCTGTAATCCCAGCACTATGAGAGGCTGAGGGGGGAGGATTGCTTGAGCTCAGGAGTTCGAGGCTTGTTTGAGCGTGAGTGAGACCCTGACTCATGAAACAAATTGAAAAACCCAACCGGGTGCCATGGTGAGCACCTGTAATCCCAGCGACTTCGGAAGCTGAGGCAGCAGGATGACCACAGCCCAAGTCTGAGGTTGCAGTGAGCTAGGACGCCCCATTGCACTCTGCTCAGGGCATTGGGTAGAACTCTGTCTCAACAAAAAAAAGACCTTTTGGGCTTGGTGCCTGTGGCTAAAGCAGCTAAGGCACCAGCCACGCACACCTGAGCTGGCAGGCTCGAATCCAACCCGGGCCCACCAAACAATAATGACGGCTGCAACCAAAAAATGGCCGGGCGTTGCGGCGGGCACCTGTAGTCCCAGCTAGTTGGGAGGCGGAGGCAAGAGACTCGCTTGAGCCCAGGAATTGGAGGTTGCTGTGAGCTGTGATGCCAAAGCACTCTATCCAGGGTGACAGCTTGAGGCTCTGTCTCAAAAAAAAAAAAAAAAGACCTTTTGGGGCAGCACCTGTGGCTCAAGGAGTGGGGCGCTGGCCCCATATGCTGGAAGTGGCGGGTTCAAACCCAGCCCTGGCCAAAAACTGCAAAAAAATAAATAAATAATAATAATAAAATAAAAGATCTTTTGTATCTCTACCAAACAAAATTCTACAAATTAGCATGTAACTTTACAGATTCTGAGCCCCATCAACAGTAAAATTCAAGTCAAACAAAGCTGCGTCCCCCAGATAGGGAAACAGTCCAGGCGTGGTCTGTTAGACAGTGCTCCAACGTGCATTGAATCGACTTGCAGTCTTCTTTTGGCCATATCTGGCAAGTTTGGAATAATTTTTTAATATCCCCATTCTTTCCCCTAGTTTCCCAAGCAAATTCTGCACAGTATTTCCCTAGAGGAAAGTGGACAAGATTTTTGTGGTTCCTTGTCATCTCTCATCTTCCTCTCCTCCAATCATCCTCTAATAAGGTGAGACCAGCCCCCTGAGACCCAGGTATTTCCAGTTAGTTACTATACCTGGCCTGGTTTGCTCTTCCCTGTGGCCTCCATGCCTTCTTTTTTTTTTTGAGACAGAGCCTCAAGCTGTCACCCTGGGTAGAGTGCTGTGGCATCACCGCTCACAGCAACCTCCAATTCCTGGGCTCAAGCGAGTCTCCTGCCTCTGCCTCCCAAGTAGCTGGAACCACAGGCGCCTGCCACAATGCCCGGCCATTTTTTGGTTGCAGCCGTCATTGCTGTTTGGTGGGTCCGGGCTGGATTCGAACCCGCCAGCTCACGTGTACATGGCTGGCACCTTAGCCTGTTGAGCCACAGGTGCCGAGCCGGCCTCCATGCCTTCTTTCCGTCCTTCTCTATCCCTTCCCTCCATCTCTTTCTTCCTTCCTTCTTCCCTTCCTACTTGCTCTCATTTTAAAAAATAAGTAACTTTCCTTGAGACATATTAAGGCGAAAAAGCATAAAATATCCAGTTTCCTTAAGTGGTGAGTTCAACAGTTGATATCTCTGACATTTCACTTTGACGTTTCTTTTTTTATTGTGAAGGTACTTCCTCGTTCTTTCGAACACACACATTTTGACTTGTGTCTATCTTTCAAAAAACTTTTTAGAGCTATTTTTGTGAAACCATGGATACGTCAAAAATTTGTGTTATTTCTGAATATGAGTTCCATCGTGGAACCAATGTGGTGGAGACAGCTCGAAATACCACGAAGTATTTGGGAAGGATGTGGCTAATGAAGGCACAGTATGTTGATGGTTTGAGAGGTTCTGTTTTGGTGATTTTCATCTTGAAAATGAGCCACATGGGCAGTCTGAGAACAAGGTGGATAATGGTGAGGTGAAAGCTGCAGTAAAAGTGAATCTATCTCAACCTATGTGTGAATTGGTGGCAAGCTTGGACATTACTATTCCAACAGTAGTGGACTGTTGGAAACAAATCGGCAAGGTAAAGAAGCTGGATAGATGGGTTCCACGTGAATTACATGAGCGTCAGAAGAGAAATCATCTCGAAGCTTGCCTTTTTTTGCTCTTATGACATAAAAGCAAACTATTTCTACACTGTATTGTTACATATGATGAAAAATAGATTCTTTTTGACTATGGGTGGGTAAAGATGAAGTGCTGAAACATAGCCCAAAACAGAATAGTCATCAGAAAAAGCTAATGGTGTCTGCTTGGTGGTCCAGCACTGGTGTTATCCACTGCAGTTTCATGAAACCTGATCAGTTGACTACAGGAGATGTCTATTTCAACCAATTGGATGCCATGCAATTAGCTAGCTGAGATTTATCGATAGAGACAGACCCATCCTCTTGCAAGAAAACATTGTTGCACAAACAACAGCTGCTCAAACTGTAGAAGTTGCACTTGGAAACTCTTGCACCAACTGACTACCGCTTCTTCCAGGCTTCGGACTGCTTCTTACAAAGAAAAATACTCAATTCTCTGCAAGCTGTGGAAAACGCCTTTCACTACTTCATCGCCACTTGCTCTTCAGGCTTCTTCACTGCTGGCATAAACAAGCTACCATTAAGATGGCAAAACTGTGGAGAGTTTAGGCACATGCTTTGATGAATTGTACTGCTTGTTTGAGATACAATAAACTAAACTTTTGATTTGAAATTAGACATTTCAGATTTAATGACCTAAATAATTCACATACATATCCTCATTTCAAGTGCACTATTCAATAATTTTTAGTATATGTACAGAGTGTACAATCAGTTGTAGACCATTTTGTCTTGCTAAAAAGAAGCCCAATAGCCATTAACAGACAGTCCCCATTTCCATCCAGCCCCTGGCAACTAGTAATCTACATTCAGTGTTTATGGATTTGTCTATAATGGAAATTTTCTATAGAAAGACTCATACAATATGTGTCTGGTTTCTTTCACTCAGCACAATGTTTTGAAGTTTCATGTCATACCACGTATCAGTACTTCATTCTGTTTCTTTTTTTTTTTTTTTTGAGACAGAGCCTCAAGCTGTCACCCTAGATAGAGTGCCGTGGCGTCACAGCTCACAGCAACCTCCAATTCCTGGGCTCAAGTGAGTCTCTTGCCTCCGCCTCCCAAGTAGCTGGGACTACAGGCGCCCGCCACAACGCCCGGC